>JAGDYQ010000025.1:3836088-3926544 GCA_021962125.1 Bulinus truncatus | reverse complement strand
ATATAAAACATATAATGCAATTGCCATCGACATTATTTATTATAGTGGTTTAGATTAGTTGAGACTTTCCTTAAAAAAAAAAAAACACCAGCCAATCGCCGAACACAGAAAAAAAACTAATGTAATGACGTCACAAGGAAAAAGGGGAGAAATTGGGGGGAAAAGGGGGAGAGAATTACTAAATGGGGGAAAAAAACAAGATGGCTATTCTAGCAGAACTTGATCGTATTTTGAGGAACATTTTGCATGCATATTTTTAAAACTTTTCGTATTGGATAATGCATAAAGTGATGTATACATTGTTTTTGTCAAAGTGATATCTGTAAAGTTCTATATCAATATGGTGAAAATCAAATTGTGGATAAAACTCATTCCAATGGATTAAATTCAGACATCAGCGTTGTCGTTGATCGCGATTACCCCCAAATCCTCTTCTCGTTTTCGTAAGTTCCAGCTATGACCACAAAGTCTATTACGAGTAGAGTAGTATTATTATTCGAAGTTGTACATAATTTAGATATGATTTATGTCTATTACGAGTAAGTAGTATTATTATTCGAAGTTGTACATAATTTAGATATGATTTATGGTATTATTAAACAAAAACATCAGTAATAATACATATTTGACAGCCTAAACTTTTACATATATGATGATAATTTAGTCTAGACAAAAAAATCACATACATACGAAAAGTTTGTAGGTTTGGTAGTATTAGTATTATTTTACCGTGCTCAGTGTCGAGATATTTTGATTTTTTTTTGCTTCCTACAAGCTTATAAAGGTAACATTTGCAATTTGCAGGTTTTTTTTTTATTGCTATCCCTTCTTATTCTTCCGCATAAAAACAAGACTGAACATACATGATGCATAAAAAAAAGAATTAATTTGGCTTGATAGCAGATAGGCCTATCTATAATATCACAATAATAGAATAATATAAATAAAAATATATTATTTATAATATATCTTTATATTATTAATTGAATGTATAAAAAAAAGTATGACAACACTAACACACAACACATTGACTGTACTGATTTATTTACTGTTTTACCTAAAATTACTAAATTAAAAATGTTTTAAACTAAATTAAACCAGATTATGAATGTTATTACATAGTCTAATTGTAGATTACACTGTTTATACTGTTACTCATTGAATTGAAATTTTATAACCTTTTAACACACTTAAAATGCAGTTGTGTGTGTGAATGTAATAAACAAATATTGTAATAATGCACAATTATTTTAATTATCATTATAAACAATCAATTATACATTCTAAACCAATATAATTTTTCTCATCTCGGGTTCTATAATACAAGAGTAATCAAGTTTGTGCCAGCCACTGCTCAATGAAAAGTTACTTTTTTTGTAGAATCAAAGCTTCTAGTAAACTATGGAAAAGATTTTTAATGCTTTTTAAAATCTATTATAATAATAATTGTTTGCAATTCTATATTCATTTGTCAGTGATTTGATCTGGTCAAGTTTACATTTATGTTTGAAAGGAGATGTTGTCCGCACTATTTTAGAATTCATTCTACAGGACAAAAAACTAGGGAACCTTTGCTATAACACTTATTAAATTCAATGTTAAAACAAACTTATAAATCTTATCATTCTAGAAAGTTAAAAAAGTTATACTGAAATTATAACAATACACTAGAGAACATCAATCAATGCACACATATTCATGTAAAAAAAAACCCACTAACTAACACATTTAACCTCAATGAAAATAGCTATGTTAATTATAGAATATACCTTTAGAAATTTTGTACAAAGAACAGAATGGTGAATATGTGGAAGAAAATTTTAATAATTAAATATACATGCTTTTTAAATTATTAAATATGATATGATTAGTTAGGTATCAAACAATTAAGTAGAAGCTCTTTCTAGGAACATTTTTATCTAGTATTTAATTAAAAAAAAGTTGATATATTAAATTTTTTTTCTCCCTTTTTTACAAAAAAAAAAATCCAACAAACTCCTCTTTAATACAAGATAAGAATATTTTATCAGAAAAGTTTTTCCTTCATAGTAAAGTAAAGTAAGTAGTACTTACTTACTTTACTTTTCCTTCATAGGACTCAGTAAATACTAACCAAAATGTTGAGACGTTTGCTAAAATGCTTTTACAGATAAATGGATTAAGCTCCCTTTTGTACCAAAATTGTTATTCTAAATTGATTCTTTTATTAATAAGCAACAGAGATAATCAAATGAAAATATCAGTTTTATATATGATTGTGTTTTACATTTAATTGTTTTGTGTCTTATTTGACAATGTCATGGATATTCTTCAATAATTTTGATTATATTCTAATAATTTGTTAGCTTGCTGTGTAAGCCTTAAATTAACTAAGAGAACTATTAGTGTAACAACTAAATAGCTTGACATATAATGATGTTAACATTTCATGTGTTCCATTTTTTTTTTTAAAGGATTATGTTAATAACTCAAAATAATGAGAGTACATGAAGAAAATAGATCTAAGTAAGGAAAATTCGTGAAGGTTACTTTCTTCAATACATTTGGTCTAGACCGCATTGACTTAAGTCTGCTTTAGCAAGCTTTTTGACTAGTATATATTATTTACACCTAATCTAACTTCCTGGATATTTGTAAGCCCATGCTTTCAGTTATTGTTGTCAGTAAACCTTAAAAAAAGACATCATTAAATTCTTCTAGAGAAAATACACATGTTTACACCAATTTTACATAAAATTTCTCATTGCTTAAACAAATGTGGGCATTTTTACATACAAATCAAAGCCTAGTCAAGCCCCTATATTATTTACACATTTTAAGAATTTGTTCACAATGTGAAGTGGATATCAACAGAACTTCCTCAGCAAGTTTATAACGAGCAATAATGATGCAGATTATTTTGAATCAACTTAAAAAAAGTTGTCAGATTTCCCGCTTTACAAAGTGCAGATAAATTTACTTTTTTCATTACTGATTGAATAAACAATTAGGTGTGGTAGTTATGGTGAATATCTAATAAAAATGTTTTTCTAAATATTGCATTAGAAACCACATTTATAATTATCTAGGATTATCCACTTTATACTAATACCTTGGGGGGAAGGGAGCATTGTGACACAATGTAATGAATTGGAAAAAAATGGTGGAGTTGGGAGTAAAATTCAAGAAAATGTGTTATGTAAATAGTAAAGAATCATAGAATTCTTAGGAACCATTTTTAGTAGCCAGGCATACTCACATTTTGCCCAGAACTTACCAAAAGCTAGGTTGACTTCAGGAACTGACATAAATAAAAATGGGAATCATTTGGAATTTGAATTTTTTACTTTCTGTTGATGCTATGGTATTCTACCTCATAACCACCTTAATCCAATTATGAGAGATTTGTTTGTGATATTAAAAAAATATGTGGTCGATGCTGCTTTCTGTAAACAAATATTAACAAATATTAACAAAAACAACAAAATCTAATCCATGCTGCTTTCTAAGAATGATGTGGCAATCCCAGAATTAAGCTAGCTAGATCAGAGATTTTTTAAAATCTTGTTAACAGTTTCATAAATGTACTTTAATGAGTTTGTATCTCTTCCTCCCCTTGAGCCTATCTATTTTCATTTCTTTATATTTATTATCTTCCAATATTAAAAATAATAATAATATAATATTATTGATTATTTATATAGCATGTGTGCATTGATATTAATCGCCATATTAAAATATTTATACATATATCCAAAATATAATTTTGAAATAAGTTTTCAAAGATTCTATTTAGTCCAATATTCTGACCAAGAATATTTTCCTTTAAATATTTTACTGCATATCTTATGCCAAAAATTAACAATTTTTTTTATTCCATTTTCATATGGCCTGCATTAATAATTCAGGATGGACAAATAACAATTTAATGCTTATTTCTGGAAGTAAATCTGACTTATTGTATTTCAAAATGTGAATAGTGTATGTAGATGAATAAAAAACCAAACCATGAGGGTGCTAATTGTGTGGAACGAAAATTGTTAAGCATTCTTAATGCTTATAGAGGAATGTTCTTTATTCTGTGGAAATGTTAACCTGGAAAGGATGTGTTTGTGTGTTGGTGATACTTTTGGCTACTTGCTTGTCATGGTGCCATGCTTGCGTTCCTGGGTGTCAGTGCACTATGGTTAGGTCAGCCAAAAAACAAAAAGGACGCAAAGTAGATTGCACTCAACACAAGGCACCTTTTAAAACACTGACCAGTTTAAACTTTCCACCGGACACAGTACATTTGTAAGTAAATTTTATTTATTTTCATTGCAGACTAATTAGATAAGATTAAAGATAATCCGCATGTTATTTATTATTAATAATAAAACTGTTTTAATATTTATCTACAATTTTGAATCTAGGAACATTGTGCATTCCTTTTGTAATTTTTGAATGTTTTTCATGCTAGTTTAAAAAAAAGCATATTTTCTCTTAGCACATAGAAAAAATAATAGCTGTATAATTAAGATGATTTTTTTTTTTACATTTCTAAGGGATTTGGCACATAATGCTTTATCTGTGCTCACAAAAGGTTCATTTATTCAGCTATCAAGTCTTCAAAAGCTGTAAGTATCATTGTGTTCATTAAACAATTTTCTTCTTTTTTTTTTTTAAAGTTTCAGGTTTGAATTAAATTTTGTATTATAATGGTTGACATGTAAATTAAGAAATGTGATGTCAAGACTTGAAGAGGTTTCTCTTGCTTGTTTGTTTGTTGCACCTCTTATGACAATCTTATTTGATAGTAGTATTTTGACCCTTTCATCACCCAGATATGAGCCTAGAAAGCATCTTCACACTTGCTATAAATACTCCATATGTAAATAACGACTTTCAATTTTGTGATGCCTTTTTCAGTTTACCCCATGTACGTTTGTAACACTTTCTCTGGCCTAGGGGGTTACACTGGAGAGCCATTATTGTAATGTCTTCTGTTGGCTTCCTGTGTGATTGACCAATCCAGCTCTATCTCCTTCTGGATATTTATTAAGACTAAGTAAACACTTTACAATCTATACAACACTTTAATATGTTTAATAAGACATATCTTAATATACAGAAATCACAAACCTTAGCCTACACATTTTTCAGGTGATATATGTTCTCTTGACTCAACAGTTAGCTGAAATGTACTTAACGTAAAAAGTTTAAAAATGTGTAAGGTCATACTTTTAGGGATCACTTAGCTATCCTGGTCTATGGAGTAAAGAACATTGGGGTTCTACTAGCCAGGAAAAAAAACTTTTGCGACAGTGGTGGTACTGTGGTCAGTGAGGACTATCCGAGACCATAGATTCACATCTGGCGGTAGTGACAGATGTGGTCGGCACACAACACCCTTCCACTCTGTCTCTCTTAACCACACCGTGGCAGTCTCCTATTTCTGGCGGAGGGGGGGGGGTCAGGGGCACATTCCCGCCGATCAGCAGTACACACCCCTTGCTGGTCTGGCTAGTCTATGCAAGTCTTAAAACCCTTTTTTCTGTCATGACGGCAGACGTAGGCGGACACACTCACCCCAGCACTCTGTAGACACGGCAGACATGCATTTAGGCACACTACATCCTATCATGCATCCAGTGGCGGCGTTAAAAAAAAAAGAAAAGAAAAAAAAACTGTGTAAGGAGTCGAAATGCATTTCCAAATTTTTTGGTTATATTAGGGAGTACAATACCTTATCCAGGATATTTATCATGATCTGTGGTGGAAGATCATTGGGGTCTCCTTGCCAGGAAAAAATAAACCCTTTTTGCGACAGTCATGGCACCGTGGTCGCTGAGTATAACCCGGTACCCTGGTATTCACTGCTGGTGGTGGTTACGGATGTGGTCGGCACACAACATTCTTCCACTCTGTCCCATTAAAGCACTGTTGCAGTCTGCCAAATGCTAAAACCCGTTTATTCTGCCATGCCGACAGATATAGTGGGAACACTCACCCCGCCGTTCTGTAGGCATGGCAGACACCCATCAGCCGGGGTGGTAAGCCCACAAAATCATGTCATTCTACCAGTGACGGCGAAAAAACAAACAAACAACAACCGCGTAAAGAGTATAAATAACAAGGTTGACGATTCTCTCTAGGCGAGCACAGGTATCTGATTAGTTTATTAGTACACACGACCGACCAGAGCTCGAAGTGACCATGGGAGTATCATATAAAAAAATTGTTGAGTGGAGAAAAACATTTATTTTAAAGTATTTTAAACAGATTGACCACTGAGCGTGGCCAACTGTTTTCATTAAATATGAACAGGTTTAGTTGATCTAGTCCAGTGGTCGGTAAAGTGCGGCTCCGGAGCCGCATGTGGCTCTTTGGCTCCTTAAGTGCAGCTCTGGCATTTAGTTTTATTTAGTATACAACTTATTTAGTGTACTACTTATTTAGTGTAATAAAAGTTTACTAAACAAGCAGATTTGGCTCCCAATTTTTTTTTACATTGTTGTAATGTTCATATTTGGCTCTTTGGCTGATAAGTTTGCCGACCACTGATCTAGTCGAACAAATTCATAGTTGATATCTCTTTCATAGGATACAGTGCACATCGTCACTTAGAGATTTTGTCGGTCGCATCCAGCAATTGTGTTGACATGTGTGTTGCCTCTATGGTCATACTTGTTCACGTTTGGTCATAACTGTTGATTTATGATACATATTTTGTTAACTTAAAAGACTTTTCGTGTTTTTTGAACCATTAAATATAATGGTGAAGAAATGAACTATTTGAACAGTTAAGAACAAAAAAATCGTGTCTAGTGAAAAGAACGTCTTATAAATTGTCAGACGTGTGTTTTTAATAAGCTAGCAGCACTGACCTCCCACACTAATGCCGACTTCTTGCTTTAAAAGTGATGATCATGTAAAAAAAAACATCAACACAGGTATGTAAGTTATTTAATTCCAGAAAATGAAAGGTTTCTATTGAGCTCCTTGAGATAGTCACCGCTGTGAATAGAATTGACTAGAGTCTACTTAGCCAGGCCCGTTACTGTGGAAACATGACTAGAAACACATGTTTACAGCACAAAGATAGTTTGTTAAACCCTTTCTTTTGAAGTATAGTATTAAAAGCAAAGATTGATAAATAAGTCTATGTATGTATCATGTGTGTGTTTCTAAAAAGACAATCATGTTAAAGACTAATACTAGTCACAGAATTTTTAAAAAAGTCTAAATCCTACTAATTATTGTAAATATTTGATAATTTCCCCGGTGTTGCAAAAATATATTCTAAATATGTTGAAAATACTTATAAACTTTATTTATCACCATTAATTAGAACTGATTAATAATTTTCATCGATCGTACTTAAAAGTCATCAGCGTTTAACACAATCGTGTCATTTAAAGTTAATGCATTCATTGCACTGAAGGAATTCATTTGTGAACAGGTGTATCTTATGTGATTGGTTCAGCGATTCATTGAAATTAACCTTAATTAGATATCTGTTGATGTTTTCGACAACATTATGTTGATTCAATCGCGGACTGATTTTCGTATAGGTACTGAGATGCAACCTGTGCTTTTCTGTCTTTTAAATTTCTTGTTGCTAAGTTAACTAATAAAATTCGGGAAAAAAGGGCTACAAAAGCACTGGTTTAGTTCTTTGTTAATGACTGAATAAAATTTGATCCATACTGTGGATGCATCGCTCTAAAATTGACCTTAGTACAGGCGGTGACATGGGGTCTTATTTTTTTCTCAACGAAAGGACTACCAATACAATAAACATAAGTCATAACACAGGCATTTAGACAATTCAGAAACATAAGTGAATATTTTATACCTTTGTTGTTTATACTGAATAGAATCGGAAAGGGGTATTCTCAAGATTAAAAATCCTACAATTGATCAGTAATATTCCTTTTATTAATTTGGTTAATGCTCTTTAGTTGATTCTTATTTACCCCCTCCTTGATTTTCTTAAAAAAAAAAAAAGGAAAATTACGCTATTTGATTATACTAGTTATCAAAGGCCCGGTACCCGGACCGGCGAGTAGGCACACAGTTGGAGTTGAAAATGGTGATATATATTTTAACGCGTTAACAATCAGTCTATATACTTGCAGTGGCCCCAAGGACATGAACAGATTATTGTAGCCAAAATACATTTGAGAATATGGACACCTAATAATACATCAAATAAAATTCATATGTTAAATAGTTCCTCCCAAAAAAAAATAATCCTCACTATAGGTAGACATAAACAACAACTCTTAAAATCATATTCCTTCATAATATTTTAATGGACTCCTTTCCAAACAGTTATTCATTTAATGTTTTATGATGTTCAACATGGCGTATTTAAAAAAAAAAAGAGAGACGTGAGTGAGTGCTTGTGTTAAGCAAAACGCTACATGTTTAACAGGTGGTTTATTTACTGTTTTACATTGTAGCATAGTACAATTAACTAAGAAAAATTGCCGACCCGGCAGTGCAGAACCTAGGGATTTACGGGCCCGGTGGCTTGGCCTCTTTGGGGGCTGCCCCTGCATTTTGGCATGAGATAATTTTTTGACGCTTCTCAAGCTTGGTCCCGAGAAGAAAGAATCGTTGTGTAGCTTTAGCTGACCTTCAATTAAAAACATAGTATTCCATCAATGCAGTTGAGGCCGCAGACGCAGAAAACATTAGGCCTCTTAAAAAAGAAAGACATATCAAAGCTTTCAACATTATAGTTCTGTGAAGCCAATGCCGAACCAAGGGATTTTAAGCATCTTCGGGAGCCACTACATTTTGACATGAGATAATGTACTTAATATTTAGTTTAAAAAATATTTTGGGGGCCCTCCTCAAACTGGGCCCCCTCCATACACCCTCTGTGTGAAGCCCCCATCATAAATGATTAGTTTACATTGTAAACGTTGTGTACGGCGCTACTCAAACTCAACCCTTATTCATTTCATTCATGTGACGTAATAGTCAAAAAATGAAAAAAAATGTGACGTATTTAAGGTTAGTAATAAAGGGAAATAATTGTACATTAGAAATAGACATATTTTAGAAATAATAACAATTTAAACAATATAAATATTACATTTTATTTAGGTATCCATAATTTTGGTTTAAAATTGAGATTGTGGAACATAACACAGAATATTCATTAAACGATTTCTGTAAATATTTCTTTTACGATCGCTTCTCATTTAATAACTAATTGAACACCATAGATTTATTACGTTACTGTGAGATATAGATAGGCCTTTGGAACCACATTTCGTTTTAAAATTTGTTTTGGGGAGTATCACAAAATATTTTGGCATATTGTGTTACAACTCCTAAGATCGCTTCTTGCCCTTTGGCAATGATTGAGGCGGTCGAAAACAGTAATGCATTGTGATTGCCATTTGGCATTCACGATCTTACCTGCCGGATGTTAGTGTATGGTGTTTTGTCACCTCGGCACTAAACATATGGCTGGTCCAATGTTAATTCTGGCAGCCATGTAGGAGACTATTCTTACTCGGCTGGCCAGTTGGTAGCCGGATTATGCATGTTAAGAAGAAAACAGTAAATGTTTCTGCCATCTTTGAATTGTCTATGCCGCCATCTTGGATGAATTGTTTATGCCTCCATGTTGGATGACAGACGGAAGTCGCGATGACAGACGGAAACCGGAACACATGATGTACAATTTGTATTATAGATAATTTCCATTCTTCAATGAAAAGTGGCATTTTGTGTGTGAAAAATGAAATATAAAATACAAAAGCTTTTTTTCGTAAATTACAAGTACCCGTATTGTATATAACTTAAGAAAACACAGTAAAATAAGAACATATTGTTTCTCTTTTGACTAAACTTATTATTAACGCCTCTTAAAATAGCGATATTTTAGCCCGGGATTTCCCGATATGAGTACCATTTTTGTCCCGACATCTCGGGATAAGCAAAACGCCGGTATAAGAGAAACTCTACAAATGACTTCTTCTTTTATGACATCTGGGCTTCACTTTTTCCTAGGGTATCCTCTTTTCGAATGTCTTATTTTGTTAAGACCTCTATGCTTTACCTTTTCCTAGATCATTCTCTTTTAAGCCGACATATTTTGTAAGACCTATATTTTTAACCTTTTCCTATGTATAATAGCCAGAGGCGGCCATATCAACGCGAGGCCCTGAACGCGTGTTGTAGTTCACGTAAGTGTAGATGTGGGGCTTTTTGTTGAGCTTTGTGCGTCTCCCTCTAAATATTAATAATAATTTGATCGTGTTGTGGCTCATCATATATATATATATATATATATAAATGTGTGTGCGTGTGTGAGTATGTATGAATGTATAGATACAATCTGCTTGTTGCTTTTATCTCTCGATCTCATGCGTAGTACCCTCCTCAGGCCTTATGCTCTAATGAGTCTAATCAAATACCTCCAGTGACTTCGTAAATTTGGTTGAAAAAGTCTACACCTTGCCTTAAATATTTCAGACTGCCATGATTGTTGCCTAATATTTTCAGTTAAACGAATCTGTAAGATACGATGCTATCATACAGCTTTGGGAGGAATGCACATTTTTTTTAAAGAAAACCCTGCTTTACTTTTTCTCTGTCCTATTACAGCTTTTTCTATAAGAGTTGGCATTTTCTTTGATGTGTTTATCTGTATTTCACAGGGCTATTTGAGATAGCTAATGATCTGTCTTGAGGCGAATTGGCTAATCACACGTAGCTCACACACTTGTCTTTATTTGTAGGCAATGTACATATTGACTTGTTTTGTTTCTGTCTTTCCTTTATTCGTTTCAAACAAGATTTGCTATAATTGTCCAACTTGGTGCTTGAAAGTGTTATGACCTGCATTGACTTATGAAAATCTTTTCAGAGCTCATATTACTAACGGCACACTAATCCAAGATAAAAAAAAATTACATTTTGGCATTTTTCAACATCTAGTATTCACACAATGGTAAAGTAGACCCCCCCCCCCCCCCAAAAAAAAATCCCGGTTCTACAGCGTTCGTAAATACTCATCAAATAAGAAAACGTCTTGCCTAATGCCATTTTCATTTTAAGTCTTGTTTGGGGAACGATCAAAAGTAAAATTTACATTGTACAGTTCGGGACCCCCCTCTCTCCCCCAGTGGCGCCGAGAGCCAACACGGGCCCTAGGGCAGGACATCATTGCGGGCCCCTTAATAAACAATAAGTCGTGAAAAAATTGACATGGTCGGGGCGGCCGGGCCCCCTGGCAATGACCCCCACTGCCCCCCTCTCGACGTGCCTGCTCTCCCCCCCAATCTTCTCTAAAAACCCATATTGTAGCTCATACTTTCTCTAAAAACCCATATTGTAGCTCATACTTTCTCTAAAAACCCATATTGTAGCTCATTCTTTCTCTAAAAACCCATATTGCAGCTCATTTTTTCTCTAAAAACCCATATTGCAGCTCATACTTTATCTAAAACCCATATTACAGCTCATACTTCCTCTAAAAACCCGCATTGCAGCTCCTACTTTCTCTAAAAACCCATATTGCAGCTCATACTTTATCTAAAAACCCATATAGCAGTGTTCCCACTCCTATGTTGATATTTAAAACTAAATTTTTATATCCGGTTGATTATATTTTTAAAAAAATGCTTTTCTGGAAATTTTTTTAATGCGTGGACGAGACTAAGGGAGGCAACATTAAAGTTAAACGGTAATCAAAAGTTGTATTTCTTTTGTTTTGCTACATAGTTCCGTGCTCTCCTGTTATATTTGTTTGGTTGAATCGAATGGCATATCTAATTAACGTTAAACTGATAAAAGATAAGCATATATCTAAATAGAATAATAATACGTATTTGTGATGAGATAAAATACACTAGGGTGATTCAAGCAAACAATATGGTAAAAAATTAAATTTTGAATTTAACTTGGGCACCCCCCAAAAATGTTCCAATATATGAAAAAAAATTCATGTACAAATTTTAAATTTTTTGGACAATATTATAGAGGGTGCTACCGCCATGTTTAGTTTTAACAAAATAATAATAAAGAAAACGCATCAGTTTTTTATTACCAGTTAAACAAATCTAAAGTTTTAACTTGTTTACAAAAATATACAAAAACAATTAAATTGATAGATAAATTTGGTTCAACTGCACCAATGTTAATTCTGTTCCTGTCTGGGCAGTTCAATCAATACTGTTTCACACCCCAGTAGGTACTGTTTCCTTGTTCTTCATTGTTGTGTGAAGTTTATTGTAATCTTACATAACAGCTATTCCCAAGTTCTGCTATGTCATTCACAGCAACTCTGAGAGAGGATAGTTCAGCATTTGCTTTTTTAGTTGCTCTATTGGTCTCCCAACTATCTGGATCACTGCTCAAAATTCAGATGACATCCAAATGGCAAAAAATATGAAAGGTGTTATTTGAAACAAAATCATCAAGTTTTTTGAATTCTATCAGAGATTGATCAATTGTTGTTTTTTCAAAGAGCCAGGTAAAACTTGTTTTCAAACATCTCACCATTTTCTGTTTTATGTCAAGTGGTACTTCATCCTCAAAAAAAAAAAAAAGCCAATGCAACAAGTTCTTCTGATAAATACCAGAGGTGTCTTAGAAATTTTTCAAAGCCACCGCTGAAATCTGGTGAATCCTGTATTAGCTGCAAGCAAATACTTAAATGATACAATAAGTTTTATAATATTAACAATTCACTATTCACTTGGTACATTAAATTAATTAGTCCAACTAATATTAACCCTCACCCTAACCTTTGTAGCTTTGATAAGCTAAAGATCATTTCGAGGAGCTGAAATGGCTGATGGTGCTGTGTAGTGTAAATTCTGTGGCAAAATGCATATGTTTCTGAGACCCCGTTCTTCTTTGCTGTGAGTCGAAATTGGGCCCGAAATAGTCATATTGGCATATATGGCTTTGGCCATCCACCTAGCACGGTGAAGTCCAGCTGGTTGTTTAAATGATATACATTTTGCTGGAATTCCTCCAAGATAAAAAATGACTAAGTCAAGTAGCTTTCGGTAATCGTCACGAGGTTGAAAAGTTGTGAGCTGTTTTTGTGCAAATTTGATAATTTCTTCAGCAATGTCAACAACGACTGATGTACTAGACTCCTCTGTTAAAACAGTCTGAGATGTTGATTTATCATTATGGTAATAAGTGTTGTTTAAATCGCTTAAAGATTGCTATGTCTGAACTTGTAGAAGGACCAAATGAATGCTTCACACCTGCTTCCAACATAATTTCAAGCATATGATGACGACAGGCCAGCCACAACATTTCCTTCTTGCATCTTTCGCCCAGTAGGACACATGCTCCAGTGAATTTTGCTCTACTACTGGACATCTTTATTAAACTAGTTGAAACGATTTTAAGAGATAAAATACAAAAATCTGAGTGATATTATAATATTGATTTTGTGTAAACGTGGCCAAAGAAATTAGACAAAAAAATTTAACAAAGAATAATCAACAGCAAAGATTAAAATTGAATTGGAAATAAATAAGAGTGACATTGTATCTTCATCATTTCACACAATTAATAATATGTTTTGGGCATAGTCAGTCAGGCAGTCACGATATTACCAACAAGGAGTAATATAATTGAAATTCGTAAAATTCACAATGTGGTAGCAAACCAATAAAATATGTGTCAAAATCAATAAAAATTTTACTGATTTATTTGTTCATATATTGGAACATTTTTAGATGAGTCCCAAGAAAATTCAAACTTCATTTTTTTGAATCACCCTAATGTACAAGTTTTAATTGGCCTACTATTACCATTTAAATTTCACATATTTATCCTGACAAAAGCATAATGTAGTTTTAGGCAAGTTTCACCAAGTAAAATCTGGAACATTATTACTATCACTGACTATAGTGCTTGCCGAACAATACCGACCGTCTGGGCAGTAGCCCGGGGCCCAGATTTTTACTTCTAAAAATGTGTATAATATTAAAAGGGCGCAGAAATTCACATTTCCTTTGCTGTCTACCAAGATGTAAATATTTCTTGGAAGGTCAGCATCCTCCCAAGTCGCGTTTATTTAGAACTATACTGTACCTAATGATTTTTGTTTCTCCGATTCTAATTTATCCGAGGAAACCGGTAACATGATTTCCTTAGAAATACAATAGTTTGTGTCCGTCAAACATTGTGTGTGTGTATTTATATATAGTGTAGTTTCAGGGAAAGAAGCTGTATATTTAGCCTATTTTAATATTCGTACCAAATACATATGTAAGAAGAAAAAAAATAGTTCGACTATACAAATATAGACCTATATATATATATATATATATTTGATTTTGCAATGTAAAAAAAACATCTACAACAGTCATACTAAAACACAGTTTTGGCTTAGAATCACGTCATTTTTATCTCTTCTTATTCAAGATACCACACCATAAACTGACTCTTCTTCTTCCTTTGGCTCTACAGCCCATTTAGGGCCCTGGCCTGCCATACTACTTTTCTCCACTTTTCTCGATCCGTGGTCTTCTTCCTCCACTCCTAAGGCTTTAAGGTCTTTCTCCACCTCCTATAACTATCTGCTTCTTGGTCTGCCTTTAGGCCTTTTCTCATTGGGTGTTGCCTTATATATTGCTTTTGGACCTCTGTTATTTTCCCATTCTTTCAATGTGTCCTACCCACCTCAATCTATTCATTTTAATTGCAGCTGTTATGTTTGGTTCTTCATACAATTCGTAAACTGACACCTTGCCTATTATTCCTCTAGGTTGGCTGTATCTCAAAGTGATCCTCTATTGCTACCTCGTCATTGTGCGGGCATTTTTCTTCGAATTATTATAATTAAAAAGTATACTTATACTGCCTTGAATAACCATCAACCTTTTTGAATCTATTACTTTTTTTTAATGTATTGAAATTTGTATTGATCAATAGCATCCCAATAATCCACGATTCCTAACTGCGGAAGAATATATCTTTGTTTTAAAATTAGCAATGTCAACAATATCTCTATTTTAGTATGAACAAACAGTTAATTGTTAGTAATTCTAACTCATTGTTTAAACTACCCCCATATGTGTGTGTTTCACTACTACAGATGTGCAAGAGATATGATGGGGTGTATTGTTTCAAAAGCGTTTGTTGGCTGTAATATTTGACGTTTGATGAATGTAAAGAAAATGTCAGACATAACTCTTAAATAAAAAAAAGGACAATTAAGAAGCTCAGCACGCTATTCTTTCAGGTATTAATTACTGGGTACATCTGATTGATTTGATTCTGAAGATTTGAAACATATTCTCACCCTAGCAAACTGGTGAAGTAACGAATCCGCACAGTGTACATTGATGTCAGGACGAATGGATCATTTGATACGTCAGTGTTCAGCTCTAGACAAAACATATGACTCACATTACAAACCACAACTGGTCTTGTCCAACTTTAGCAAAATAAAGATAACACAAATATCCTTCGACTATCTTTTTTTTTCTTTTATAATCGATTTCTGATTTTAAGATTTCCGTACTCATCAATAAAGAAGATATTTAATTTCAAACAATTAGGTTTACTTTTGAACAAAAAATTCTTGCGCAAAAATTACAAATAGAAAATTTGTATGAAATCTTTGAAAAATCATTATGAGAAGAGTGTTGCTGTATTTGAGCTAAATGAGATTTTAATATTGAAATTATTTGTCAGTTATCGGCAATTATCCAATATTTTCTTTATAGTTTTGAACCTATGTTATAAAACAAATCGATATTTGACTCCAATTTGTAATTATAAGTTTTATAGGAGCTAAATGATATATATATATATATATATATATATATATATATATATATATATATATTGTTTCAAATTTAACATGAATTTAAAGTAAAGCGTTATTAATTGTATTTATAGATTTCCCCTTTTACTTTTTAGATATTTTAGTTTTGTAAAATATGTGGAAAGAAAGTTGTAATTTTGTATAGATATATTCTCGGTCCTTTTATTCTACATTTAAATTATGTCGCGACTCAAACTCTCAGAACCACTGATTGAGCTTCAACTTTTGCGCTATAGCTTATCGTCTGTTTCAGTAAATGGTGAAGACATCCGGATATATGCCATGTCTGAGAACCCGTGCTGGAGAGAACATTCTGTAATTAGAGAAATAATTAACCTTCACAACTTATAAAACATCTTCAAAAACTATCAAAAAGTTCTGTATAGCGGTTCAAGTTTGTTTTTAATCACGATTTTTTCCCCCACAAATTTCAGGCGTTCAGCATCGTTTTTTTTTCTAATCATAACTGTCATCGGCTGTTAGTTTTTACAAAAAAAAAAGTCTTCCTTATGATTGTGTTAGTTTCGTATTCTAAAGTTTTCATTGAACACATACAACGGCAGCTAAAAATAGGTCTGCTTAATTTTGGTGATATTAAATAGAAGGAATATTTCATACACTCTCAGTTCTCCCAGCAGCTTACCATATTATTAAAACAAATCATCAGATTGTTTCAAACACAACTCGAGTACCCCTGCTTTGATGTCAGACGTGGCGGTCTTTACCCCGAGATAATGGTAAATGGAAAACATTCCCAAAGATAAAGAGTTTACCCTTTCTATATGGTACTCATTAATAAAGGTATACAAGACAGCTTGCTGTTAATTTACCTCTAGTGTGCCTTTGTCGATACGTTGCTGTTAGTTTACTTCTAGTGTGCCGTTGTCAATACTTTGCTTCATGATACATACATACAAATGCTACACTGTGCATTTTAACTGTTCATAATTTTGAAAAAAATTATATTTTATGTAGAGTAAACAAAGAGTAGGGACTAAAATAGTTTTTTTTTTTTATTATTTCATAATCCTTAAGGCTGTAGTCGTGTCACAGCACTAGATTTGAGCGAAACAAAAAACATATCTGTCAACGCTCAGACGGCGCTTTGTTAAATAAATCCCCCCCTCCCCACCCGACCAATTTTGAGACTTGAGACATTCTGTACTTCCTGTCTGTTAGGTGGACCCAGAATACGTTTGAAACGTAAAGCAAGGCAAAATCAGGAGCATTCATGTCTGATCCAGGTGGGGAAGACCTGTGAAGGGAGGGAGTGGGTGGTGTGGGGTGGAAGCTACACAGGTACCTGTACAGTAGTCGGGCATACAGGCTGAGAGTCTGGCCAGGTAGATCAGTAGTTTTAACATACTGTAATCTGATAGATTTTTGGGAGAAGCGGTAGGATTTGTACATTTGAAAACTTCTAAATATGAATTCACATTCAAGGTTGTAACAGTCTGAGATGGCTGCGCGTACTTGGCACTGATATTTTGGTATTGCTAGAATTACTTGTTGTTATTGTACACAAACATTTCATGTGGGCTTTTTAAAAAAAATTAATGTTGTAATGGTCCTATTTTGTAATGACCAGCAGTCTCATTTAGTATGAACATTTCTACTTAACCAGTAACTATGATAGGGAATAAACTAAGAATAAACAAATTACATAATCTACCAGTAGCTGTAGGATCTTTTTCATTGTACACGTCTATGTTATCTCATAAAGACTGCCATCTCAGTGATAGTTTCTATAAATACACCACCGTTTAATTCATAGACTGAACATCTAGAATGACGTGGGGAGGGGGGGTTCTAGTGGGTTGTCTTTTTTTTTTTGGTATCAAATTCAAAATAAAACTAAAACTCATTCACCATTCCCCAGGTGTACTGTCAGTATTTATCTGAAGCATGTATAGTACTATACGTGTATATAGTGCACTCCTTGTCTGACTGTTCATTCTTCTACCGCTGTTGTTTACCTACCAACGGAGTTCTGATACCAGGTGCTATGATTCAACCAAGGCGGAAATAGGGCAAAGTGTCGAAAATGTGAAATTATCACAGAAAAATGATTGAGCGGAGAAAAAAGTGACATAGTTTGGCAAAAAAACAAAACAAACCAAACAAACAACCACAACAATCAACTACACACCTTTGTGTAGCGTTACGTTGCTTGGATGCATTAATTATGCACTGAATTCGTTCTTTGTGAAGTCAAGAGAATGTTGATATAATATATCAATGAGGTTATAATGAGTTTGTGACTTTTTGGACATTATCTGCTTTTTTTTTTTTTTTAATTTAGTGTATGATACATTTAACGTATCTCTGGCGTTTGATGCATTAAAACGTATCTCGTGCTATCTTAGAAGAACAAATAGCAAACTACACTCGGTTGGGGGGGGGGCCTGGCCAACATTTCAACGTTACCTGGTCATTTGTCAAACTGATTTCATTGCACAACTTGATCGTGGATCTATACAACATGGGTGACTTTATATGACGTTTTGTTATTATCGTGGAAGATCTTAAGCTATTGTTACTCTAAGCTCATCTTAACTCAGTTTATTTTAATAGCATACAATTATTTTTTTTTCTTTCAGTAGTGGCCCCCCCCCTTTTTTTTTCCATTATTTCGTTGCTTACTGTTTATTGATTACTTGGCCCCCTAGACCTACATTAAAATAAACTTATTTTTTTTGTTAGCATTGTTTACATTGACACTCTGTATTATATCATTGACTAGCATATCCAAGTCATTGCTTTAACCCCTATACACAGCCTTTGGGCCAGCCAACCTTGTTTGTTTCATGTTCTAACAAAGCCTTTACTAAATCCATATCAACCCCCCCCCAAATTGTAACATTGACACATTATAGACTGTATTTATTTTTAGACGGTTGTGGAATTTCCCTCTTTAAAGCTAAAAATACCCCGCCCCCCCTCCCGACTCCTCTTGGGGCTTGCGTCCATGATAGGAACCACTGCTTGTAAATTCATCCTAAATGGTATCTATTGCTAACAGAATTAGAATTCTTACCAAGCAAGTCCATTGTAAATTCGATTTAATGTTGATCATTGGAAGGAGTAACTCATTGGTTGAAACTTCATGTTACCAAGTGTTTGTTCAACAGCTGAGACAATGTATGCAGTCACTGATGGAAACATCACAGAATGATTATGTGTTTGTGTGAGACAATGTATGCCTCACTGATGGAAACATCACAGAATGATTATGTGTTTGTGTGAGACAATGTATGCCTCACTGATGGAAACATCACAGATTGATTTATGTGTGTGTATGAGGCAATGTATGCCTCACTGATGGAAACATCACAGACTGATTATGTGTGTGTGTAAGACAATGTATGCCTCACTGATGGAAACATCACAGACTGATTATGTGTGTGTGTGAGACAATGTATGCCTCACTGATGGAAACATCACAGACTGATTTATGTGTGTGTGTAAGACAATGTATGCCTCACTGATGGAAACATCACAGACTGATTTATGTGTGTGTATGAGACAAGATGTAGACAAGAGTTAAAACATTTAAAACCGTTTTTTGTTTTGTTATACATTTAAGAAATGATCACAACATCACTATTTAGTTTGCAATATTTCATGACAATAATGTTGTTTGATTAGGATTTATCAGATAAAAAAATAAATAAAAGACTTTTCACTAATTGGTTTGCTTCAAGTAAAGTTTTTTGCAGACTTTTATATAAATCATTATGAATTTCTGTGAATTAGTCAGGGCCATCTTTACATACTTTCTACTTGTTTGGCTCCCCAATAAAATAGGGATTCTAGGCTAATGGTCCATACTTGATCTTTTGAGTGGTCTTGGTGGGATGCCCCAAGATGATGCACCCAGATGATGTTTTGCACTGGGTCTTATAATGCTTGCATGTAGGTTTTTATCACTCAAGTAAAACAGTGGCTGTTGATGAAATCCTATACATTTTATTGCCATTACAAGGGATCTTGAGAATATAATAAATGCCCAGTTTTGTAGTTGTATAGGCTGAGTTGGATTGGTTGTATCTATTAAATGAATTGATTTATTGTCATGTTTGGTTGTTAATCTAATTCTGAAATATGCAGTAACTGTTAACTGCTTTGGCATTAATTATTGATAATTGAATCTTTCACAGCAATCTTAGCAGTAATCTGATAACATATATAGAGCCTGGGGCATTTGATGGACTACAGAGCCTGAAAAAATTGTAAGTTGATTAGAAGATAATCTAAGCGGACATATTATATTTGATAGTGCCATAAATTCTGTTTGCTGGAGGTCTTATTTTTACTTTCAGGGATCTCTCCAACAATGCCATTGGTGCAATCAGTAGCAACATGTTCACTGGGTTACCAAAACTAGAAAAACTGTAAGTCATTTTAGTTAATATGAATTCATGTAATTATTAGTAAAAATTATACAAGTTAATTTCAAAATTTTATAACAACTTTGATGCTAATCTTAATTCTAAGTTTTCTTTTATATTAGCTTCTGAAAAAGAACATAAGTGACATAATAATAATGTTTTTTTTTTACATTATTAATACATTTTTTTATAGCACATCATTTTAGAAAAAAACAAGTAACATCAGATCATTAAAATCACTGACAAATATCTTTGGATTCAAGATAGTAATTCATACAATTACATTTCCCCCCCCAGATTTTTGTCTTCTAATCGAATATCTGTAATCCCAGATGGAACGTTCAATGATCTTAGATCAATGAAACGCATGTAAGTAAACTGTGTGCAATTGGCTGCTTCTTTTTACTTTTATTGATTAGTTAATATTATAATCATAAATTGTGAAACTTTGACTTAAAACAGTGAATTCAGCTCACAGTATCTTCGCTGTGATTGTCACCTGAAATGGATTCTTAAATGGGCAAAGCAGCAACATGTGCGTATACCTGGTTCAACCGTGTGTGGAGTCCCTTTAGAAATGAAAGGACGACCATTATCAAAGTTAAAACGTGGAGATTTGCATTGTGGTGAGTTAGAAAAATTCTAAGTATCACTTTATTCTGTCAGTATAAAGCTGGTATTTTCTGTCAGAAATTTAGTTTTTGTGTTGCATTGTGCTTTGGAAAGCATAGATGGATTTTCATTATAAATATTAATATGTATTTATTACTTATCATGGAAATTAGTTGATTGATTCTAGAAATATTAGATATTACTTTGCTTCAAAGTCATATTATTTTTGTAAAATTGAATTTCCTTAAAGAATAAATCTATAATACAAATTTTACATCATATGTTCCGGTTTCCGTCTGTCATCGCTACTTCCGTCTGTCATGCAAGATGGCGGCATAAACAATTCAAAGATGGCAGAAACATTTACTGTTTTCTTCTTAACATGCATTGATCCGGCTACCAACTGGCCAGCCGAGTAAGAATTGTCTCAACATGGCTGCCAGAAATGACATTGGACCAGCCATATGTTTAGTGCCGAGGTGACAAACTCCGCACACTAACATATGGCAGGTAAGATCGTGAATGCCAAATGGCAATCACAATGTAATACTGTTTTCGACCGCCTCAATCTTTAACAAAGATCAATAAAGCGATCTTAGGAGAGGTAACACAAAATCATGCCAAAATATTTTGTGATACTCTCCGAAACAAATTTAAAGCGAATCGTCGTTCCATAGGTCTATGTATATCTCACAGTATCGTAATAAATTTATGGTGTTCAATTTGTTATCTGTGTTATGTTCCACAGTTTAAATTTTAAACCATAATTATGGATACCTGAATATAATGTAATATTTATATTGTTTAAATTGTTTTTATTTCTAAAATATGTCTATTTCTAATGTACAATTATTTCCCTTTATTACTAACCTAAAATACGTCACTTTTTTTTTTCATTTTTTGACTATTACGTCACATGAATGAATTGAATAAGGGTTGAGATTGAGTAGCGCCGTACACAACGTTTACAATGCAAACTAACCCATTTATGATGGGGGCTTCACACAGAGGGTGTATGGAGGGGGCCCAGTTTGAGGAGGGAACCCAAAATATTTTTTAAACTAAATATTAAGTACATTATCTCATGTCAAAATGTAGTGGCTCCCGAAGATGCCTAAAATCCCTTGGTTCGGCATTGGCTTCACAGAACTATAATGTTGAAAGCTTTTATATTTTTCTTTTTTAAGAGGCCTAATGTTTTCTGCGTCTGCGGCCTCAACTGCATTGATGGAATACTATGTTTTAAATTGAAGGTCAGCTAAAAGCTACACAACGATTCTTTCTTCTCGGGACCAAGCTTGAGAAGCGTCAAAAAATTATCCCATGTCAAAATGCAGAGACAGCCCCCAAAGAGGCCAAGCCCACCGGGCCCCTAAATCCCTAGATTCTGCACTGCCGGGTTGGCATTTTTTCTTAGTTAATTGTACTATGCTACAGTGTGTATAACAGTAAATAAACCACCTGTTAAACATGTAGCGTTTTGCTTAACACAAGCACTCACTCACGTCTCTTTTTTTTTTTTAAATACGCCATGTTGAACATTATAAAACATTAAATGAATAACTGTTTGGAAAGGAGTCCATTAAAATATTATGAAGGAATTATGATTTTAAGAGTTGTTGTTTTTGTTTACCCATAGTAAGGATCATTTTCTTTGGGAGGAACTATTTAACATGTGAACTTTATTTGATGTATTATTAGCTGTCCCTATTCTCAAATGTATTTTGGCTACAATAATCTGTTCATGTCCTTGGGGCCACTGCAAGTATACAGACTGATTGTTAACGCGCTAAAATATATATCACCATTTTCCACTCCAACTGTGTGCCTACTCGCCGGTCCGGGTACAGGGCCTTTGATAACTAGTACAAAATAAAAAAAATCATCATAAATTTTTTATTTTTTGTTTCAGATCACAACTTTCAGCTACATATTTTTGAAATTCGGCCTTCTCAAAGTCAGTTAGTTTTCATAGGAGATAAACTTCCATTAGAGTGTCATGTTTCAGTAAATTTGCAAGACAAAATTAACATATCCTGGTATCGTGGTGGACAAATAGTAACTACCAATAAAAGTTTGGGCATATATGTGCATACATCATACAGCCATGATCAGACCATCACAAACCACAGTTTAATAGTGGACAGCTTGGATCCTTCACATGCTGGAGATTGGAGCTGCATTGTGTCATCAGATAAGGGAAATCTGACTAAAATGGTGAAGTGTTTTGTTATCTGTACTTAAAAACATCATGTTAACATTTTTTGAAGATGTTATTGTCTTAAAGTTTGCATATCAGATTAAAAAATTCTGAAAGTTAAATTGAGGCTTGCTATTATGATTATCATAGTCAGTAATAGGGTAAAATGGTTGATTACTTTAGACATTTTTATATAAGATTGTGTTAATATTTAAAGTACATTGAATTAAAAAACCCTTTCAAATAATTAAACATGGGATTAATGTTCTAATGGATTCTTGAGATTAAGATAAAAAAAAAATTTCATCAGAAATTCTTGAGATTTTTATAAAATTTTAATGAATTCAACAGAACTGGTATGATGATAAACCAATTCTATCTGTTTGATCAACTGGTTATTTTTATTTATTTCTAGTTATTTTTTTATAATTCTTTTTAGTTTCAAAGTATTTATCTTGTTTTTGTGAAACAACTAATAAGTAGTGGAGAACATAGATAACAAAAGACTAGAAAAAATCATTTTTATTACACTTAATATTTCCCTCTATATATAAACATCAAAATTGTAATTAGCTTGAGGCACAATAAGTATTTAATTAATGGACGCAAATGTTTTAAAATACTGCATTGTCATCAAGATTTTGCAAATGTTAAACATTTCCAATCGATTGGATTAGAGAAGTTAGTGATGATAGTTTTCATATTTTCATAAACACCCATCTTCTATCACAGAGTGCCTCTAAAGAAGCCCATACAAGAAACAAAAATACAAATTGAAAACATTAAAATTTAACGCAAATATAAACCTAGATGTCCTCATCGCAGCTACATTTAACAAACATTTTATATGATTTTTTTTTTTTCAAATATTAGGTTCATGTGGAAGTTAGAGCTCCTAAAGTTGGTCTTAAATGTCCTATAGCCTCTAATCGTACATCAAAGGGTATTTATGTGTGGCAGGAATCTGTGGCTGGATTAATTGTATCTCAGCCTTGTCATAAAGGAGAAAGAGGTTCCTTGGCAACACAAAGATGTGAAGTAGATGGAAGGTGGAAAAATTTGAATGTTTCTTCTTGCAACTTTATTAAAAACATCACACGAAAACTGTCTAAATTTGCTAAGGTAGGCAAGTTTATACTACTCTCTTTCTGTGTGCCTGTCACAATAATACTTATATATGTTTTGTTTTTTAAGTAATAGATCTTTCTGATTGCAGTCCTTTATTAAGTATGACACAAAATGTTTTAAAATGATACCACAGGCTGACATAGTTGCAGGTGATTTTACATCAGTGGCTAATGGTATAAATAAAGCTTTGGCAATGATTGATGACAGTAAAGAAGTAATGGATTCTTTTGATGTATTTTATTTGGCCAAAATCATGACAAATTTACTTCCTCAAGCAGCGTCAGATGCATTGGTGAGTAAATAACAGATGATTTTTATTTTTTAACGTTAAGCTTTGTGAGAAAAAAATAGTTTAAGTTGCTGAAAAAAATATGTTTAAAATCGATTGATTCCATTTTATTATGAATATTTCTAACATGAGGCATATTTATAATATCTGTTTAAGGTCTCATCTCTGTTTGTAAATGTGATCAGCAATGTGAGCAATCTTCCTCCTGAAGTATTAGACATGGCTCAGTTTGAAAGTCGGGCACCAACCAGGTTAGTTAATTAACCCTATAGATATTGAACCCTGTTACTAAAATAACTTCACCAATCTTCAGTTAAGAAAGAGAACTCTATCAATATAACATGTTTTTTGTTTTAAAAATCAATTTAAAACAAAAAGGTATACATAATATAACTTGATAGCCTTTACAAATAAACAAATGGCTAACACATCTTTACAAGAGTATATTTATATTTACTAATTACTGAATTCCGAAAAATAAATATTGTGGCATCACCAGATAGCTTATTTCTCTATAATTTTACATAGATTACACATTTATTTCATTCATACTTTCCCTTTAATCTAATTTCCATAAAAAAGAAAATTTAAATGCATTTTAAAGCCATATCAATATCACTTATTTGATAATTTCAACCGGTTTCTCTGAAATTTCATCCAATTGGTCAAAAATGATGTCAAAATCCAATAACTTTAAAACTTGCTGAAAAACAAATTATTGACCTATTTTTAAAATGGAAACACCAAAAAATAGATAATTTTCCGCTCTTAACTACAGTTTGATTTTTAAGCCAATAATATATAGAAAATGCGATATCAAAAGTAGTGGAACAAATAAAAAAACTGCATTTGGCACATATTGGACTATTGGTACAGGTGGCGACTACAGGACATAATGGTTTAACAATAATATATTCCATTTTAAATTTTATTAATGCAAATTATATATATTAATATAGTAGTCCACAAACACAGTAGTTGTTTATAAGTATTTAAAATTTTCTTTAAAGTAAATTAGATTTGGGGTTAAAAAAAATTAAAATTATTATATCATATAAAATAAAGTTTTTCATCTAACATTGCATTATCAATTATAAAACTTTGTTAAAAGCAAAGTGTTAAAAAAAAATCATGATTGTAATACAATAACAAGATGAGTTTAATAGCCAAAAAAATAACACTTCCATTTTTAGAATGGTAAAAATGTTGGAGCAAATGACTGACCAGGTGAAAGCTCAACATTTGGTATCAGACTGGACAAGATACTCAGAAAATGTAATAGTTGTGGTCTTCAATAAGAAACAAATACAGAACGGAATATCCTGTGTGCTAAAGGAAGGCTCTGTACGCCATGGTTTTTCCAGTTCTAGCTTTTATTGTGGCAATATCTCTTTTCCTGTAAGTACAATTATTAATATGGCCTCTTTGTTTTAAAATACATTTCAAATGGTCAAATAATAATTTGTTGTAATATTTAATTTTCATTAAACCATTTAATTTTTTCAATCTGTTGTTACTTAAATAACACTTCATCTTGACATACAATTTTGCTAAAAAAAAATTTCAGAATTTATTTTTTAATGATCTGTTTTAAAATTTTGAGTAAATCTTATGTTAGAAACAAAGATTTTTCTTTAGTCAGTTTCAGTATATAAAGACAAATCGTAATTGGAAAAAAAAAAGTAATTTTAGAGAAAATCATCATTTGACCCTTAAACAAATTTTGTTGTTAGGGAGACTTCAGGGACACTGCAGTGGATAGGTCTCTACAGTCCTCTCTTTGAAGGTACCTGACATTATAGTAAAAAAAGAAGTTAAGTTCCTTTAGACCTAACTGACCATCAGGGCAGGTGAAGTGTAGAATTCATCTGTTTCTATAACCTAGGCATATTGAAGGATTGTGTAGAGCTAACCCAGGACTCAGGGTGACTGTCGAGTATCTACACTGCTCTGCCTTCCATCACACTACAATATAGTTTACCAAAGGGGATTAAGGCATGAAACATGATCAAACCATGTCATTTTGCAATTTTTATTGTGATCAGTTTTTCCTAAGAACCATTAGGTCATTAACTCTCAACTGTTGTTCATTTTCGGCCATTTTTTTAAGCTGATTTCAGGGTGTTTTGTAAAACTAGGCATTTTTCATTATGTTATAAGCTACCTAGTGAAGTTATACGTCGTTAAATTTGGAAATGAATAAGCTATTTGATGATATAAAACTTTTGATATAATAGAAATTTGTAATTTTGTAAAATTATAGTGTAAATGATTTTTTTAATTATTTTTTTTAACTAAAAATACAAATACATCACAAACGGTAAGAATAAAAAAAAAAGGTATGAAGAATTTAAACAAAATCTTTATTATTTACATAAACATTATTCATGTGTACAACACATAAATAAATTTGGACGTAAAATTATGATACATTTTTTTTATTCAACTTTAAATGATACTATAGAAATTGGAAAAAAAAATGACTCATGCCTCTAGAGTGAAAAAAGACATGTAATTTTAACACAATGTTAGACAAGACAAAATTGATCATTAAAATTTCTATATTATTATTATAAGTGACAGGAAACACATTTAAATGAATAAAAAAATAAAGTATTCCACCATTTATTTGTTTTTCTAAGGATATTATACTTATTTAAAAGTTGATCACTTTTGTCGCCCCTTCCATATTAAAAAAATCACCAAATTTCACTTTTCCCAAGAAATCACGCTTAGTCACCAAACAGCCCGAACTCAAATACGCGTGAAGCACTCCCTTTTTTTGACATTTTGTCAAAAAAAGGGAGCCACAGCGACAAAAATTGCTAGTGCATTATGTCTTTTTTCAAAATAAAACTTTGAATATTTTACCAAGTACCAAATTTTTACAAAAATAAAAAATCTATATTTCTTTGCCACTGTATCCCAGGGTTGGCGTTGCACATATATAATAAAACATAAAAAAAAAAATTGACCAAAAGTAAAAATAAAAAGAATTATAACGTCCTAAAAATTGTCGCTCACCGGTGGTCGAAAAGTCAATGCTACGATGGTTGAGAGTTAATACTGTTTATGCTTTTGTATGAAATTTGGAGTAGTTTTTCATATCTTTAATACCCTCAATTTTATATACTAAAAATATTCACTGCATTTAAGTCATTTAAGAAAGAAAATCACATCAAAAGTTAATATTTTAAATTTAAGTTTTCTAATTTCTTTTTTGCTGTCAGACTATTGTAAAGTTTTGAGTTGTTATTTTTCAAGTTATAAAAAATATCAGAATAATTCAATTGTTGATTATTTTTTTAGCATTATCCTCTGTCATTGCATTAATTGTTTAGAAACTGTATTAGTTTTTTTTCTCTTTTAAAATAATACATGTATATCTTTTATATTTTAAATACATTTTCCCTCATTGTTGGATACAGGCAGCTCTATGTCATTTAAAATTTTAAAAAGTCTTAACAAATCATGGATGTTAGCAACTCTCAATAAAAATTTCTGTCCCATTACTTATAATGCTAAAGGCTATGAACATCATCTTATTTATTTCATTTTTGATAACTCTGTAACCTGGCCATTTTATCATTATGAAATCATACATTTGGAGTTACATATAATATGACACATTTTTTTTTCTTGTATTTTGCAGAATTCTGGAATATATGTTCACATACCAGAACAGCTTAACAAGAAACAACAGATGAGTTCTACAGAGCCTACTGAGCTGACAACTATAGGACTATCAGTCCAAGATAATACTTCATATTCTATTGAAGGACCCACCAACAATATATCATTGGACAGTGTTAATGGTCTCCTGGTGTCTAATTTTTCATTGCATGATCCTTCTGTCATTGTCAACTTATCAAATTTTGAAACAACCAAGCCAAAAGATGACACTACAATCTCCTCTCCTCTTTTTTCATTTCCTCTAAATGTCCCTCAGCTGGAAGCTTTAAATATCTCTAGCAAATTTTTCTCCAAGTTTTCAAAACCGAATTTATCATCCCACAATGCTTTAGGCAGCTGGTCAACAAATGTGAACTTCTCATCCAAACATTTGTTCCCTTTTGCATATAATGTCAATAATCCTACCACCAGTTCACCATTGACTCATAAAACCAATGCTTACATCATAGTACACAGGGCTGGAAAATTGTTCCCAATCATTCAGTCAGATATGTCGGATCATGTTTTTAGGAAAGGGAATTGGGTCATTGTGACTCCAGTCATTGCCATATCACTTGGTATGTATGCCTTACTTTTGTTCCTAGATATACTTTATGTACAATTTTATTGCAAAAAATATTTTTTAATAGAAGTATAATAGAAAATTCTAGTTTCTACTATAAACACTTTAACATACTTAATAGACTTGCTGATGTTGTTTCTTTTAAGGAGGACATAACCAAAATTTGTCACAGCCTGTTATCATTACATTTGAAGTGACAGACACAAAGAAACCCCTTAAGGCAGCATATTTTGATTTTGATTTTATTGGTGAGCTAAAAAAGAATATTGAATGTACAAAATAATTATTATTAGAATTACACAGTAATTTGTACATGTTTGTCAATTAAATATAGAGATGAGATTAGAGAATTTTATCAATACTTGTGCGATTTGATTGCAGTGACGTTTTAACCTAAAATGAGTCTATTTTCAGGTGGCTACGGTGGCTGGAGAACTGATGGTTGTGAAATCGTTACAAGAAATGGGACATCGGTTGTTGTCCATGTTCATCATTTATCTAATTTTGCTTTGCTGCAGGTAGGTAATACAAGCTGAAAAGCTTTTTATAAAATCTGTCAAATATTAAAATTATCATATACATGGTCTGAAATTAAAATATTCCAGAGCCTGTAAAGAATCATCACTCATGAAAAATTGAAGAGCTATTTTTGTGTACTAATCTTCACTTTATACTTATTAAATTGATTACCAAAAAAAACAACTTTACTGTATTTTTTTTTCTGTTTGTTTCAGGATCGATCATTTTCATATAGATTATCAGCATTTTATATGGAACCTGTTCTATATATAGGAAGTGGGATCTGTATGTTATGTATGATCTTCATTATTATTACATTTATATCATGCTTTGGGTAAGTAAATGTAATAGGCTGAGTAAAATAAGTTCAATATACTAATTATAATTGTCAATTTAATATGCACTTACGTTTGTACTGTTCAATATATATATCTATTTATTTTATTGCAAAATTGTATAGCACTATTGGAATTCCAAAGAAAATCAAACATGCAGTTGTGAATATATGTATTAGTACTTTCTTAATGATGGCAGCATTTATATTGGGCATCAATCGTACAGAGTTTGAGCTACCTTGTCAGATAGCTGGCATTAGCATTCATTATCTCACTTTATGTGCTGTTTTCTGGATCACAATTACCTCAAAGTATGTACATTGTTTTTAAATCTTTTATTTTATCTAAACTTAATTTAAAGACAAATGTAATGTCAGGGAATTTTTTCCTCAGGTTTTGCCTTCTTTCATTAACAATGGGAAGGGGATTTTTTTTCATGTTTTGCCGGCTTTCCTGCTTAAAGAGGGCGATGCTTCTTGAAAATGACAGCAGTAAATGAGAAAATAATACTTTTCAATAATGGTTATACTAGATATATTATGGCATTTATGAAAAGATTGATCTTTGCTAAGTTTCATAGGAGAATGGGTGGTCATGGGATGTAGGCACTGGACTGTCAACCTGAAGATCAATCCTTGCTGAGAGAGTATTTTTCAGGTCCTGGTGAAAGTTCCCAAGTCTTCCCAGCTTCAACGGGTATCTGACATTAGTTTCAGAAGTGTGGGCATTGTGCTAGTCACCTACATATGTCTCCCATGGTGCCTCCATATCCATTATATTTGGAGCTATGGTGGGAATGAAATATGGGCACCAACGAAAATGTCCCTTAGTGGTTTATAGTTTCTAAGAGATAAACATTTCATAATTACAGTTTCATTCCCTTATTTTTTGTTACTTTCATTCTATATTTTTTCAATGATTTTATGTTGTATTTTTTTAAAGAGGTATTTAATTTTAACTTTGTGCACATATTTTGACATATATTGTATACATGTACTCAGAATTAAGTACTTTTGGTTTCTTTTTATTATTTAGCATCATTTATAAAAAGTTCATTAAAGCAAACAGACCTCCAGAACCGCCTCCAGAACTTGGACCAATGCCTCTACCACCAAAACCGATATTACAGTTTTATTTTGTTGGTTATGGTGTACCAGTCATTATTTGTGGAATAACAGCCGCTGTCAACCTCAATTTTTACACTGGACTCAAATAGTAAGCTTAACTTTATTCAGATCTTATTACTGAAGGATTTTATTTTTTATAATATTTTAGCAAGTCTTACTTTTTCTTAAATCTTGTTACTGACTTTTGGACTTGTTCTAATTTAGTGAAAAGGCTCAAAGTTTAAAGTGCTGAGAATTTCTTATTTAAATTGTAAACTGTAAAATCATTTTTTTTGTCTTAGTGAAGTGGAAAAGAGGTTTTGAGACATCTGCAATTATTATTTTTTAAGATAATGCAGACTGATTTAAAATAATATTTCCTTATTAAAAAATTGCGTTCTTTTTCTACAGCTGCTTTCTTGAATGGGAGCCCAGCCTTGGTGCCTTTTATGCTCCAGTGGCTTTACTGGTGGCTTGGAATCTTGTTCTCTTCATGAGAATTTCTTGTGTTGTGAAGTCTGTCTCTGAGACAGATAGTGATGCTACCAATGAAAGTGATAATGAGATTCACACCAATGAAATCGAGCTAGTTCCTTCTCAACCTGACACAGTGATTAACAACAGTCACACTGCTAACACACGTCACATCAACAATAATAATATTACCAGCAGCAGTGCTGGATATCGCAGAAGGTACAGTAGATCCAGTAATGATGAAGAAGAGGAAGAAGATGTCATCTCTGTAACAAGCATCCCTGATCAAGAGCGTAGACCAATTACACAATTAAGATCTCTTGTTGTCATCCTTTTTCTCTTTATTGTCATGTGGATGACCGGAGCCCTGGCTATTGCTAAGCCATTTCACCTTATCATACCTTTCCAGGAAGTTATATTTAGCTATGTTTATGGGCTAATGAGTTCCCTTTTTGGCATATTTATGATTATTTATTTCATAATCACTAGAAGTGATACTGTGTTAAGCTGGAAACGTGCCGCAGGATGTGCCCCACCTGAAACTTATAACACTGCTATGGAAATTACTGATAACTTAACTGAGCCTGCCCCTCCATCTCAGCCTCTGTCTAATGGTACTGTTATCAAATCCAATAGCAATACAAACCTTTCTGTTTATTCTCAGAAATCTTCTAATATAACAAAAGCGTATAACATGAAAAATAACACCAAACAGTCTAATATCAACCTAATCATACCCAATTCATCTGAGATCTCATTTAACTCTGCACAAGAAGGTTTTCCCAATTTTTATAACCCCAGACAAAATGGGGCTGCTAAAAAGTTCTGGCAGAAAAATCGTCATCATAGTAAAGTAATGAATAAAGATATCAACCGAGATTTGAATAGCAGCTTGACAGATAACAATTCAGCTACAGAGACAAGTCATCGTTGTATGAGCCATGGCACAAGCAGTGATGCAAACACTCACCTCAGCATTGAAATACAGTTCCAGTCAAAGAGCAAGCCATCCTCTAAAGCTGGTTCATACTCCAGTGCTCGAGAAATTCCTGTTCACATCAACAACCACAACATATCTAACATGCAGAATATACTAGGTTCATCTTGTGGAGCAATATCCATTGAACACAATAACCAGGTTTCAGGGATCACTTCAACTACTCCTGATATAGAAAACAATAGCTCATCAGCTTTTCATCAGTCTAATTCTGTTGGATCTAATTCTAATCTACCTCAGCACCAGCGTTCTCCCAGTGCTGGCTCCTTGGGTTCTGGGATGCATCCTAGTGCATTTACTCCAGTTCAGCCTCGCAACAATAACACCTTACCTCGTCATGGTAAGAATCTTGATGAAGGGGAAACATTGGTTAAACAAGCAGATAAAGACAGCTCTATGCAAAAAAATCAGCTTAGTGGAACAATGATGGATAGAGCTCTGAAGTCAGGAGAGATCCAGCAAAGGCCTGTAAATCCAGGTGTTGCATGGAATCCATTTTACAATTTACCTCCGTTAACTAGTCATCAGGTCACTTATTCATTTACTCCTCCTCCAACACATGGTCAGCAACACTATCCATTTGACTATGGTTTGTACCCGTCTTCAGGGCCAGTTAGTGCCCAGATGTACAACCTGAGTCAAGGCCCCATGTCTGCTTCCAATAGTTTATCTCCAACGCCATTTAACCAGCCAGCCAGCCATCCTCAACCCTTGAATATCCCACCATCACCTTATTTTGCCCAATCTCAAAGTCGCCAGGTGAAGTCAATGAGCCCCGGTTCCACTAGTTCTCATTCACAATCTAACCGGAAACGCCATAGTAGTGGCAACAGTTGGCGCCCTCTTTCCGGAGGGGACAGCTCAGACAGCAGTCGACCTCGACAGAAATGTGCACAACAACGGGTTGGAGGAAGTCCTGGTCGCACAGTTACAAATGTTTCCTGTAGCCCTGTCACGTCAGACACTATGGGTTATAAATCTAGTTGTAATGAACCCAGTTCAGATAATCAACAGAACATGAAAAAAGCCAGATCTATTGACTCAGACCACCACTCTGATCCGACACATAGGAAGAAACACCATAGAGCTGACAGAATGTCAAGAAATAAACTGACTAACAAACAGAGGTCATTAGGGTGGGATGAACAGTTTAAAGATCGCCCTTCCAAAGTCAATTACGTTTATGTCAATCATACCTACAGAGATAAGGTCATGCACAAGCTCATCAAGCAGGCCAGTGTCAGTGATGACTTGGCAACCAAAGCTTTCTGGTTACCACGTTCAGCTAGTGAGTACGAACGCCTGACTCAGAAAGGATTTTGCAACATGGCAGACGACTCCAGCACTAGCTCAGATGATGATGATAGTTTAGATGATAATGTGTGGATTAGACAAAGTTCAGGATCTGACTTTTATAAGAAAGAGACCAGTGTGTAAGGTTTTAAATTTATGTAAACATTTTTCAATGTTGTTATTTTAACAGTGAATTGAATATGATTTCTATTTAATGGATGTCGAATTTAAACAAAATTAAACTTATTTATACTTACTAATATTACAGAAGAGAAATACTCAAATTTGAGGTTTGAATGATGCATATAAACAAGAACCTTCTATTTTATATGAAAGTGTTCATACATTTTTATATGTAAATTATGTGTAAAATAATGTAAATAATTGTGTTTTACATTAGTACTACTCCATTAATCAAACATAATAACTGAGAGGTATCGAATGTATTCTTATATTTCAAAATCTTTTTTTTTTGTTAACAAGTTATTTTATACTTTTTTACGTTAATAAGCAAGTTAAAAGGTTGTTTTTTTTTTTTTCAAATAAACTTGTAAGTTTAGGTACTCTTTAACAACCAAGTTCATGTAACAGTGATGTGAAAAAAAGTCATGGTGGAAAATAATTGTATAATTTTATTTTGAATAAAAATAATGCAATTAGAAACATCAATTCGTGGGGGAAAAAAAATATTTTTATTAATTCACAATTTTTTTAATTCTTGTCCCATCTCTGTTTTGCTCAATGCTAGAAGTTAAAAAATAAACCCTTAAATTATTATCTTTATAACAAGTGACAGAAAATGGCTGATTCACATTATTCAATTCTAAAATAAATTTCCCCCCTTGACAATTCCCACTCAATGACCAACCATAAAATGAATAGTTTTGCATCCACAAATATTTGTATTGATATTTATGTGTATATATATATATATATATATATACTGTATCTATTTAAAATGTTTTTATGATTAATTCTTTGTAAATAATGACCTAATAGAAAATTTTGAGGAATTGGTTTGTCATTTTTTTTTTTACCTAATTCATGAAGGAGTGCATCATTTTTATTTTCTTGAGAAAGGTGATTTCATTCATAATTTTTTTTCAATAAACCATTATCCCCAGTGTAAAAATATGTGTTAAAAAAAACAGCAGAAATTCTATAACTATCACAGTGAACACTTTTTTACACATTTGAATAGTATCCATGACTTGGTTGTTTAATTTTCTATTGTGATTATTTGTATTCCCTGCTTCTCCAAATGTGTATGAAAAAGTATAAAAACTTCTTGATAATTATAACAGGTAATTATTCATTCAATACATTTATTGTTAATTCAGAGCACATTTTATTCTCCACTAAAAATAGGCCATTGGTGAGACATGAACAGTTTTAGGAATGAGAAAATATTTTTAAAAAGCATAATTAAAAATTATCTAAATCAGGGGTGTCCAAACCGTAATTCACTGCAGACCTGCAGTGGTGGGATGTTGTGGGCCACACATTTAATACATTAACAATAAAAATAGCTGTAGCTGCAAAAAGTGCTAGTTTTTTTTATAAGTAAAGGTTAACAGCGAAAATTTAAATTTGTTGCAAGTTATCAGGTTCTCAATATAATCTTAGGTTATAATTTTAAAAAAAAAAGTCGATCAAAGTAGATTATTAGATTGTAGAAATTTGAAATTTGGCAAGCAGTATGGTTTTGTTATACTACTGGCTGGAGAGCTATTGGTGAGGCCCTTTGCTCCCCAAGGAATTAAGCTAATAAGCATATGACATATGAAGTCATAAATATTTCTTAATGTTGATGTTCTTCTCCCTTATGTTATCAAATTTAAGCCTCACGTCAAATGACAGTTTTTAGTCATAAGTATCCAAATGAATAACCGCTTACTTTAACATGGCTTACCAAAATTTACAAATCATTTGGACCACTCCTGCAGTTTGGACACTCCCTGATCTTAAGTAATACTTAATATAGTCAGTTTTTATTTTTTGTTGATGCTTAGTACTTAATTTTTTTTAATACAGAATAAAAAATGATTGTTCTGCTATTATCATTGTCAATAACATGCTCACTTTAACTAAAATAACCCATACTTGTATGATTTAGGTATGATTTTGAATCAATGTCCTTAGTATGCTTTTTAAATACTGAATGCATTATTGCATTATGCTATGAAGCATAGTGCAAATTTTTATGTGACATTTTGTCTCTTATTACGGGTGAAGAAATAAGTAATTAAAATCTTTTATAACATGTTAAATATGCCTCGCACTTCAGTTTTTTTTTGCTTGTGCAATATTTTAAAGCAGGAAAGTGTAAATCATCCTTTTTAAAAATAAAAAAAAAATATATAATTTAATTTTCTGTTTTAAAAGTTGTATTGTAGGATTTTTTTATATATCTATTTAAAATAATAATAGTCAACATTGGTTTTTGTACATTTTATTTTTGATGGACATTTTATAATTTATAACTTTTATCTCACAACGAATTGCTGTTATATTTTTAATTTACTATTTATACCCAAGTGTTGTGAAAAATTACATATTTTAATGGCAAACATATGTAAAAGCAAATTGCCAGACTTTTTTTTGTGACTAATGTATACATTTTGATTTTAATGACAACTATTTTTTTATTGCCCTGCTTTTAGTTTAATGACCTAGTGGCATCTTTGTCTTACTGTTAAGCTGATATGGAAGTTGGCAGAAAATAATTGAATTTGGTTTCTATTATTATTATATGATTTTTTTTTAATTTATCAAGTCAAAGAAATGAATGCTGATTGATTGAGTTCAACTGATTTATTTGCAGCAGTTAATAAGTTACCAAAATAAAAAAAAATTATTACAAGCCTCTGTTATTGTCACATTAATAAAGTTTCTTTAATAGTTAATCAGAAAGGAAAAAATGCAACTCTGGACTATTTGTTTAGATACTAACATAATTTACTAAGTTACATGCTTATATATATATATATATATATATATATATATATATATATATATATAGTTAAATGCAACCAATAGATAACCATTTTCTGCATTATACATATACATGATTTCAAACAAGTCAACATAACTTTAATTATTTAATTAAACATAATAAGCATAAAGTAGACATGCAGAATAGTTTATGAGAGATACACTTTTACATTGTGTCATATGCTAGTGCACAGGAATGGTTTTTTTTGTGTGTTTCTCTTCTCATTCAGGCCAATATAACATCAGTTTTATTGTCTTTTGTAATCAGCTGAATTAAACTTCCTGAGGGTGGACGATCCTTCTCAACAAGCCATTTATAGAACAGCCTTAAAAAATTATAAAATATGTATATAAATATATAATGGGTAAATGCACAAATATCAAATAAATAGATAGGAACAGTAACAGTAGGCTATTTTTTGTGTGAGCCTTTACTTTTGATCAGTCTGACACAAAATCATGTTCTACAATAGTGTTGCTCATTTGTGACAAATTTTTTTGCAGTGCAGACTATTTCTCTAACCAAACTCTGCAATACAGTCGCTATTTAGTAAAATTTGTTTTAACAATGCAGATATTCTTTTTAACCAACAAAAAAATTCTTTATACAGAGCAAAGATGATGAATAGGCATAAAAAGTCTATAATACTATAATGTTAAAATTTTGTCATTTCATTAATACAAGAGATACAATTTGGTGCTTGCACTTTTATTTAGTCAATATAATGTATATAAATATTTGTATGATCAAGGTATAGATAATTATTTTTTACTTTTTAGTACATTTTGAATAAGTCTTAAAGTGTAGTAATTAAATTAAATAAAACATTACAGAAGTTTTATAATTTAATTTAATTTACTTCAATAAATTCTTAAAGCTAGTTTGAAAAAAATTCTTTTTTGTTTTTTATAGGAAAAACTAATTGAAGGAACTATTAAGAAATAAACCTACTAAAAATATACATGAAAATATGACAATAATGGTGAAAATCTTATGGCTATTATTTTTAATTGGTTCTATTAAAGGGGGATGGGTAATGTAGTAGTCTCACTATTATCTAGAGAAATGGTGAGCTCTTCTTTATAACCTAAATATGAAAAATATCTTGACACAGGATTTTAAAATTTGTGGCAGTGGTAGAGCACTCGATTACTAACCCTAAGGTCTCGAGTTTGGGCCCCGGTGAGTCCTTAGCCTTTTCGAGTCCAATCCATGTCCCTAAGTCCATCCAGCTTACAAATGACAACCGGACATTTTGTTGGGGAAAGTAAAGGTGGCTGGACTTTGTACTAACCACACAATCCCATATAATAGCCATGGTGACAGAAACAGGTGAAATCTACTTCACCTGAGCTTGATGGTCTGTATAGGTTTTTTGGGGAACTTTACTTTTTTATAAAATTCTACAATATTTGGTCAATACCACATTATGATGACTACTGAATTTCTTTTAAAATGTCATTTGGAATTAAATATAAATGAAAAAGGTAGATTTGGGAAAAAAAATGGTGAAGAGAAAAAAAATCAGATGAAATGAGTGAGCATACCATCTGATGAGGGTGAGATTTCTAAATCTTAAATAAGTCTGTCTCCCATCAGATGACTGCAAAATATAATGAGATTACAATTATTGCTGGCAGCCCATGAGTTGCTAGAAACACAAATATCACATGGATGTACCGTCACTCAGAAGTAAAGAGTGGGGGCAGGGTCCATCTAAAGACCAATTGCTTAACTAAGTAATCCAGTGTTATGGATGGTCAGGGAACAAGCAAAAAAAAGAAGATACATTTTAGACTGAAGTGTTCAGGATGACTACCTGGGATTCATTAAAATGTTAACCTGGGTTTGATCCTCGGTGAGAACCATGGGAATTTTTCCAGGTGAAAGTTGTTTCAAAGTTGTCGCACAAGTCCACTCAGCTTTAAATGGGTACCTGACCTAAGTTGGGGAAGTAAAGGCGGCTGGGCGTTGTGCTAACCTGGGGAAGTAAAGGCGGCTGGGCGTTGTGCTAACCACAATCTCTTTATATGCCGAGGTTATAGAAACAGATGAATTCTACACCTCATCTGCCCTGATGGCCCGTCTGGGCTAAGGGAACTTAAAATACTCTAGAATTTTAAGGCACAGATTCAAAAGCAAAATTTTTTATCAGATTCCAAGTAGAGTTTTAGTAGGTTTGGATTTGAAGGGATCACTGCACAGCAAGAAAAAAAGTCTCATGACTTACTCAGAAACAAAATCTAGGGGCGTCCAGGTAGAAAAGTCAGCTGTGGACATCCATTTTCTGTTCATAGGGGTATCAAGTGTCACACTAAAACAATAATTGAAAAACAATTATGTACCAGAAATAAGAAATCGTTTTCATTTATAAATAATCACCTTTAAATAAGCAGCAAATCTAATAACTTACGGTAAGGTAGCTAGGACAGTAGCTTGGGCAGGAAGTCCACTGTTTTCACCAGCTAAACTTTTAGTTAACTGGTGCACAGCTGCTTTGGCTAAGCCATACCCTATCATACCTGAGATATAATTTTTATTCTAATAATTATACAAATGACTCACAATTAAAACTAACATCTATTCTTATATAATAATTATACCATCTGCATTACACTGATTATTGCTGTGATGGGGGGAAAATACTAACAATTAATTATCTAGTTTTGATTACAAGTCATATTTACTCTTTTTTTAAAAAAAAGGTCATCTGAATTTGAATATATATGTATATATCTTCTTTAAATAACATTAGCTGAGTTAAACATAAGAACATTGTTTAAACTATAATAATCAGAACAGAAACTTAATACTACCTGGTGTGCCTTGTAATGCAGCCTGTGCCCCAGGGAGAGTAAGTAGACCACCTTCTTTCAAATATTTTGAGGCCAAACTGGCTGAAATGACTGATGGCCATACAGACTGTTTCCACATTGCTTCAGCAGGCTCTGTAATTTCTGTTTCAAATTTTAAGAATGTCATGATTATTTAAGTAAAACAGCATTTTCTAACAGCTGGCAGAGCAATTCTTAGGTCTTTAGGAGCTTTAGACTTTAAGAGTTATTGGTGGGTCCTACGCAAAAGAACCTTTGATGCCTTATTAACAATTTGATATGAAATACTACAAGAAGTTGGACCTTAGGAAGTTGGAGCCCAAGGCAGTTGTCTAGTCTGCCTATCTTTTAGGAGTTCTGTTTACTAGCCTAGCTCGCCTGGTATAATGGATGACTTTAGAATAAAGTATTTATATTTCACCTCACTTTCAGTTTGAATCGTTTCAGACACTTACTTTTGGCATTACCCCCAGCCCATCCTCCTGCTACACATAATATAGCATCAAGCTTTTGGTCTCCCAGCAACTGTCCAACTTGAGCACTTACTTCAGCCTCTTGTTCGGGCATTGTGGCATCAGATTTCACTAAAACATTGACATCTGCATGTTCATTTACTAGTAGATCAATAGATCCTACCCACTGTTTAAATAAAAAATAGTAATACAAATATTGATGAGCCAAACATATAAATAACTTAAATAAGGGATTGGTGTTTATATAAAGTTAACTAAGTAATATTTAATAAATACAGTCCAGTGTAACATTAATTTTTTTTTAATAAAACAAAAAAAAAAACCAGTGAAAATGAAACTTTAAAAAAAAATCAAACATATTTTACATTGATGATTTTCATTAGAAATTAATTAAAGTTTAAACTTAAGACTTAAGTACACAGCAAGGTACGAAGCACATACAAAGCTTTTGCTCTTAAAATAGTTTATAACTGAGGTTCCTAAAGCACCCTTGCCACCATAAACAATTACTCTCCCTTGCGCCATGATGTTTTGGTCAACAATGCAGAAAAAGGTAAAATGGTGTCTTAATAATTCATAAAACACATTATACTGCCCGCAGTGGCCACCAGGTAAAAAAAAAGATATGCCCAAAATGTTGCCAACTTAGCCATTTTACTCTGGTTAAAAATGTTTGATTCTTTAATAAGTCTGTTTGTGATATTGTAGTGACTCAGTGAGCAGTGCTCGATTTAAGAAAAAGCCAGTGCCGGGAATGAAAAAAAAATTCTGCAGAGCCTGGGATAAATGTCTATCCTATGGTTTCATCCCCGGCAGAGATATATTAGCTAAAGCTGAGCCGGGGATGGCAGTTCTCAGTGCCGGGGGATATCCCGCGATAAATCGAGCCATGTCAGTGAGTATTGTATAATACATAAAATAATAATAATGTCCCTAATGTACACATTTTCCGACGTCCAATCTTTAATAGTATTAGTTTTAATTAGCGATGCGCATTCTGTACAGTTTATAAATTTTATAAGTTTATAAATTCTCAAAAAGAGAATGGCATTTGAAGAACCCTCCAGAAACTGTACATACCAATAAGAACAAACTTAGCTGAAAAATATCCCCCCCCCCCCAAAAAAAAAAAGCGCAAGCAAGGTTGAATTCTTCGTTGAAGCTTTGTGTATGTGTGGTAGAATAACATCATTTTGAGGTATGAATCTGTACGTCACCATCTCAAGATCCAGACAACCGTGGGATCTACAAAAAATTCAGTAGCTACACGAGTGGTGTAGAACGCTGTTGACTGTTGATCTGAATGAGAGTCCCATGTTCGATCCTCGGTGAGAACCACGGGATTTTTATCTAGATTAAACTTGGTGTCTGTTGTAGTCTCCCATGTTCACCAAACTTGAAATGGGTACAGTACCTGACATTACTTATATATGCCGAGGTTACAGAAAATTATGAATTCTACACTTCACCTGCTCTTGGGGCTTATTAAGCTAAGATAACTTTACAATTATTATAATGAATTTTATGTATATATTTTTAAATTATTTGTATATTTAAGAATGAATCTTACTATTGCATTATTATTACTTCGTCAATACATTACAAAAAGAAACAATAAATAAACTTTGTTGTCATATTGTTGTGAAATTGTGTGCATTTTTTCCCTCTACAGGAAAATTCGAAATCGGCCTATGTTTTATTGTCTGCGGTGGAAGTCTTAAAGCCGGGGTTCGCACTAGGTGACATGACAATAGTGACGCCACTACATATATTATAGGTCTATTTAGTAAAACTTTATGATGTGCATCATTAAAAATAGTCGACTCAATTACCAAGCCTTCTAACTCTAAGCTAAAATCCTGCACGACAGCACTTTAAACATAAACAAATAACATCATTTTGCAGTCAAACTTCTCTTGAATAACATAGTTAACCAAATTTAGCTAGCGTAGTGCTAGTGCCACCGCAGCCTGATTGAAATTCAGGGCCCCCTACATTTAAAGGACCCCATCAGGTAAAGCAATCTATTTTTAATAGGGCCGCAATACCGGACCCCTTTTACAAAACCGGTATTTTCGATAGTGAAGTTTTTCGAATACCGGGATTCTGGTATTTTCTATTCAGACGCTTTCTTTGAGATTTGAGACTAAAAGTAACGATTTATCACAAACTCTTACTAAATCAAGAGGGATAAAGTCATTGGCTAACTTGGAACTATCAGTCTTTACGTTTTAATAACTACAACTCGTCTATGCACCCAATCGCAAGTGTCAGATATATACAACGGCACTCCTCGAAACTTTGGTACGTAAAACTGGGCCGGTGTAAAAAAAAGGCACACAAAGCGTACAGGTATTAACCCCCATCAAATTTTTCTGCATGTAGGCCTAAAGGTGATCATACCGTCCCTAACTCGTAGGATAACTCGAGAACATCTGTCATGTTACAGTTACTTTAACGGAAAATAAAACAAGATTAAAATTCTCAGTTACTTTTTAAAAATAAATATTAGTGGCGTAATATGAAAAAAAGTTGACCCTATAGTTCAAGTCCCGTGTATTTTTTCTTTCTTGCACATTTCTTAAATATATTTACGTGATTTTCGTTCCATCTTTTTTCGTTTAACCTTTGTCCTGTTTGCATAGATACATTTCGGTACAATGCTTATGTCCATTATGGAAGAAATTCAAAATGTAATACATGTTTGTTCTTTCTCTTAATAATAGATACAAATTAAGTCTTGAATAGACAGTCAAAACTGTTTATATTCTTTCATACTAATACATGCTTTTTTACTTGTTCAATCGAATTTTAGTTTGATTTTGGATGACGTAATTTTAATACATTGATTTATTTGCTTTTTTTCTATAAAGCATCTCAAATTTATCTTAGCGATTTTCGTACATACATGTACTTCTAATTTTGTTGGACTTAATTTTTCCAGTGCGTTCAACTCGACATACCAAACAAAAACAAAATGCATTTCCAAATTATATTGTTGTAGGCATAAATATCTATGGTTGTAGATTATTTTTTGTATATATATATATATATATATATATATATATATATATATATATATATATATATATATATATAGAGAGAGAGAGAGAGAGAGAGAGAGAGAGAGAGAATATCGGATAAGGAGCAATGCCTCGAGTTACGAATAAAGGCGAGTGAGAGGTGGGGGAAAAGGGTTGGGGGGAAGCGCAAATTTTAACGTTGAAGACAATCGATCGCGTAGAATGCAAAGGTCATGCAGCACTAACTAAAATACTCGACTTGGAGGAGTTGATTGGGGGCCGCACTGGAGAGCTCCCTATAGAAGAGCGTGTGTATCTAATAAATGAATAGCGAAAGACATTAAAGGAGGAGCAGCCCTTCATATGATGAGGAGCTAATGACTGCTTAAACTGACAGAAAGAAATACATTAGAAGCATTATGAACCACAATCCAAACAAACGTTTTGCTAAGAGGGCAATAAACCTGATGATAACACAATGGCTACCTTTTAAAAGATTCTCCAGCAAATGAGAAGCGACATATATCCTTTGATCGTTTCTTGGTGCAGAAAGATTCCTATAGTCGACTGCTATGAACATTTTTTGCTCTTTATACTTAATTCGTGAAATACACGGATTATTTGCGTTTTATCGTGTAAACCAGCGGTCCCCAATCCCCGGGCCGTGGACCGGTACCGGGTCCGTGGATCAAATGGTACCGGGCAGCCCAAGAAAATATAAATTATTACCATTTCCATTATTGGTACTCGTGATCCACACACACCAACCCCGCTCTGTTTGCTCTCTAATGAGGCAGTGAAACCTTCGAGTCTTGAACACCAAGAGCCTTGGTTTAATGTTCAAGCCCGGAAGTATTTTCAAAGAGAAACAAGCAATTAAGCCTGTTCCATTCTGGACACAGGACGTGTTAGCGCATTTTCATGTTATGTATCAGTACGTTTGTTATCTTTCAGTAAATATTTGTAAATTTTGGAAATGTTTATAAATTCAATTGTGTAATGCATATATCTGAAAAAAGATATTAAAAGGACGTTTCTTTATATTTGAAAACAAAATTATTTTCTCTTAAATCTAACTACAAGTGGTTTGTGGTCACTGAAATAGGACTCATAATTGAAACATTCTAAATTGTAGTCATTTAATCGTCCGAAAACTCCGTCAATTGTTGAATGTTTATATAAAGTACGGGAAGTAAGTCATGTTGAATAACTGTTACAAAAATAAATAATGATTACGCCCCTTTGATTAGCTTTTATTATTTATATTTAAAATATAAGCAAAACGGTACATAAAAAACTCTTATATTTTGGCCCTGAGAGGTCAAATCGCAAAATGGACTTTTGATGTACACTTGGCAGGCCAAGACCTACACAATGATATATACATCATGGGTCTAGGACTTATGGTTGCTTAGATATAGGGCGCTCCATTGTTAATATAGCTTAAAGAGTAAAAAACGGTACTTTATAAGCCCCCTTTTACGGCCCTCAGAGGTCCTATCGCGAAATGGAAAAAAGTCATTTCTTGGCAGGCCAAGACCTACAAAATGATATATACATCATGGGTCTAGGACTTATGGTTGTTGAGATCTAGGGTGATGACGGACGGACAGACGGACAGACAGACGGACAGACAGACAGACAGACAAAACGGGGACAATAGAGCATTTTTTTTCGAAAATGCTCTAAAAAAAATGGAAACACCAAGGACAGAAGACATTTCCAAAGGTCACCACATCATTGAATGATAATGCACTGAGAGCTTCATATTTGGCGGCTGAGTAACCGTAATGCTAATGCCGAAATACTATTCACTATCGGTGAAAATTGATCTTGTCCTCCACTAAAGACATTTGCCGTGCACATGTGACTTTGTCGGCTAGACTTGTGACTAGTGCGCACTGAGGAAATCGCTGACGACATTGAGACACAACTAAGCACTACAGATATGGACAACAAGGCAATACTACTTATCTATGTGCGATATCTTTATCAGGAGGATGTGCATGTGGATTTGTTATATGCACTGTCTCTGCCAACTAAAATCAGGATCATAACTGCTCAAATCACTGGATGGTTATATATCAAGACCAGTGCTCGAATTAAGAAAAAACCAGTGCCGGGGATGAACAAAATTTCTGCAGAGCCGGGGATAAATGTGTATGGTTTCATCCCCCCCCCCGGCGGGAATGAAATTAGCTACAGCAGAGCCTGGGATATCCCCGGCATCCCCGGTGCTAAATCGAGCCCTGATCAAGACAACTAAAATGGTCCTTGAGTGTCAGCAAATGCACAGACGGAGCTGCTGCCCTGACCAGAAAAGTCACAAAAGTTCATCTTGTAGCAATTAATGGTCACAGAGAAGGATTATTTATGATTTGTAATATTTTTAACTAAGTAATACCGAAAAAATAAACAAAAAAATGCTCAATATCATATGGATAACAAAGAAAAAACAATTAACAATTTGAATTATGTCAAATAGTATAAAAAAAAACCAGGCCCGTAGCCAGGTCAAAGTCAGCAGGGGGGCACCAATACCCATCTTAGAATCGGATGCTGTCGAAGAAACATTTGATTACAATTGTCCCTTTGAACTACATGCAGCCGATTGTTCACTTTCTTAGCGCATATGTCTGGCTCCTATTGCTTGCAATGCATTTTCCCCTCTACCTTGATGTTTTTACATCTACTTTACCGATGTAAAATATTCTTAAGGTTCTTTGTTAACAATGAAGTCTTTTTCTTCCAATGGAACTTTATGCTGCAGTGGGAATTGGCAAGGACACATTTCTGTCAAACTGTAATTAGAGGCAACTGTTTCAATGATATTGCTCGCCGTGATCCTGGCTAATTGCCTCATGCACGCTGGTTGACAAAGGCGAACAGGATACTCCGTTTTTATATTGCAACGATGTCTCAGTTATTTGAGCTACAAGAACTTTCAACTTATATTGTGAGGGTTTATGGCCATGTTTGGTTTGACATCAAAACAAAACCGTCGTGCAAAGATGGTGACAGGCACTTGTGGAAGACCATCTTCCTGTCACGTTATTTGTCTCCTGCCTTAAGAAAAATCGACGATCCTAACTTATTGTAAATTGTTAAATTGTTAATTCATAAACATAATTTAGTTCAGCAGTTCATATTTGCACATTAACATTACGAATATCACTATTGAGATGTCGATTTCATTCATTGTTATAATGCTTTAAAGTTCGTATCCTTTAAAATTTGAAGGCCTTTGGGGCACCGGTAAACGTTACACTACATAAAAGATATTTTAGGCCATAACTACTTAGACCATTTGGCAACCATTTTGAGCTATTAGAATAAAAAAATTAAAAAATATTTTTTTTTCACTCCACCCTAATATATATATATATACTAGTTGCAAGTACCCGGCTTTGCCCGGGTTTAAAATAAGTTTTTTGTTTACCTTTTGTTTTCTCCCTACCCCCTCTCTCCCTTCCTACCCCCTCTCTCCCTTTCTCTTTCCCTCCCTCCCTTTATCCCTCCCTCTACTTCCCTTCCTAACTCTCCCATCTCCCTCTCTCTCCCTATCTCCCTCCCTCCTTCTCTCACCCCCGTCCCCCCTCTCTCCACCTTCCTCCATTCCTCATCCCCCCTCTCTCCCTCCCTGCCCCCTCTATCTCTTTATCTCCCACTCCCTCCCATTCCTTCCCTCCCCTTTCTCTCCCTCCCTACCCCCTCTCCCTCTCCCCTCCCTCATTTCCTCTCTCCCTCCCTTCCCCCTCTCTCCCTCCCTCTTTCTTTATCTCTCTCCCTCCCTTCCCCCCTCTCTCCCTCCCTCTTTCTTTATCTCTCTCCCTCCCTCCCCTCTATCTCCCTCCCTACTCCCCCTTCTTTTCTCTTTCCTTCCCCTCCCTCTCCCACCCTCCACCTTTATCTCCCTGCCTACCACCTCCCTCCATCCCTTTCCCTCCCTCCTTCTCTCCCCTCCCTGCCCCCTCCTTCCCTCTCCCTCCCTGCCCCCCTCTTTCTTTATCTCTCTCCCCCTCCCTCTCTCTGTACAATTAAACGTCAAATTACACTTCTTAAATAAACAGAAAACCTTATTTTAATCCCGGGCAAAGCCGGGTATTTGCAGCATGAAAAAAAAAAACAACAACAATATTTTTTTTTTTCCGTCCCTAACCCTTTCTTCTCCGTCCGTTCAATTACACATTCACTTGGTGCGCGAATACAGGGAATTCCCTGTGCATTGAATAGTAAAATACTGAAATAATTAATTACAATTAAACTACCCATTGAGATAATAAATAATGTTAATAATGTCACAGAAACATTTTAATTAACGTATTTCGGTTCATTAAAGTGCACCTTTAATTTTAATCTTCCGAATACATAAAACGATAGGTAAATAGATATGACTATTGATTTCATCATGTTTACAATTGGAGTTTCCGGGAGTTACCCCTCTTTTAAAAATGTATCATAGGGAAATGACGTCACAGAGGAATTTTATCTATGGCGCCGTCGAGATTACTTTAATATAGTAAAATACTAAAATAATTAATTACAATTAAACTACCCATCGAGATGAAATGAAACATGTCCTATAACCTTTCCCATGTAATTATGTGTATGTGTAACAAATTTCACGTTATTTGGTTTTCTGGATCTTGAGTTATAAGGGAACAGACAGACAACAAATGCGTCTTATAAGTATAGAGAATATATACAGTGCTTTTTTGTGCCGGTACGCACCGGTACGGCGTACCGGTACCTTTTTCAATGTGGTGAAAAATTATATAACACACTACCTCAGAAGTGAAAAAACAAAGTCTATGAAAACAGGAACAATATTTACAGAACCCATCCAGTACCTTGCATATGCTGATGACATAACATTGATAGGAAAGCAAAGCAAGGATATAGCAAAAGCATACATAGGATTAGAAACAGCAGCTCAGAAAGCAGGTTTAACAGTAAACGAAACAAAGACTCAATATGCTATTACAAAGAAATGAAAAAGAAGGAAGAGAAATTTTTTTCAAAATCAGTGATAGAGCATTTGAAAGAGTAGAAAACTTTAAATACCTGGGATCAACCATAAGTGAGAAAAACGATATAATGATAGAGATAAAAAAAACAGAATAGAAGTAGGGAACAGAATATATTATATACTGCATAAAATACTGAAAAACAAACAGATCTCCAGAAAAATTAAAAAAAACCATATACAAGACAATGATCCGGCCAGCAGTAACATATGGTAGCGAAACATGGACCATCAGCAAACAAGCAGAAAATATGCTAAACACTTGGGAAAGGAAAATATTTAGGAAAATATATGGGCCAGTAAAGGACAATAACGAGTGGAGAAGTAGAACCAATTCAGAGCTGTACGAACTGTACGAAGAACCAAATATAACAGCTGAAATTAAAATGAATAGATTAAGGTGGGTAGGGCACATAGAAAGAATGGAAAACAACAGAGGTCCAAAAACGATTTATAAGACAACACCTAATGAGAAAAGGCCTAAAGGCAGGCCAAGAAGTAGATGGTTGGAGGAAGTGGAGAAAGACCTTAAAGCCATAGGAGTGAGAGAGTGGAGGAAGAAGACCCTGGATCGGGAAAAGTGGAGAAGTGTAGTACGGCAGGCCAGGGTCCTAAATGGGCTGTAGAGCCAAAGGAAGAAGAAGAAGAAAAATTATTATTTTCTTGTACTTTAACGTTTAATTTATTATATTATTAATTTGTTAAAATTGAATTATTTTAAACTACCAGTCTGCATCTCGATGCAAGCTAAATCACAACTGCAAAGATACTAAATGTCTAAAACAATTTTATTTTATAATTAACCAGCCTAAATCCTCTTAAAATACAAGAAATAATAATATTCTCCCCCACAACGAATAAGGTGTCGGTACGCCGTACCGGTGCGTACCGGCACAAAAAAAAGCACTGTGTATATATATTGAACAATGTTTTATAATAATAAGCGATCCCATTCAAATAAATGAAAGAACTAATTTTTTTTGTTTAATGTCTTTATAAAAAAATTAATAAAATACATGTAAAAGAAAGTAAAAATTCACAGGACCAAAAAAATAAATATAATTATAAATCGAAACAACAATCTGTAGAGTTGACAATTGAAATAATAAATTTCCGAAAAGTAATCCAATCTAGTAATATTAAGATGTTTACAATAAAACATTATATTACATAATAGATTTTATCACATAAATATAAAAAAATAGTTTGTTTTATTTATGTAAAATTATCTTATAAACTTATTAGGATTAAAATATGTTAAAAAAATATTTAATAAAGTAACGAGAATCTACGTGACGTCATCATGGCCACTGAAAGCTGATTGTATGTTGATCTCCTTACAATAAATCAAATGTGTCTCGGGGCTATTCACAATAGTGATTAAGATATTTTGAATGCTTCGAAATTTCATTAAAAACCAAAAACGCCTTTACAACAACACTTTCGATCACATTTGACGAGTGGGGAACTTAGAATGTCCCGTCATGAAGGTAAAATGGATAAAATTCGATGTATTTATGTTTAAGGATTTGTCAGTGTCACTCTTATAAGCCGCTGTTTACAATGATTAAAAGTACCTGTTTATTGTATATTTTTTAACCTTTTATTTACTTATTAGCTTGAGAACTGATACATTCATATCATCCAGTATTTCTGAGCTTCTGTTTTCGTTTATTGTACCTTCAAATAGAAACTTTTGAAGTCTAATAGTCAATTATTAAAGTAAAGGATATATTATTTGGATACCCAGCCTAATAATGTCTAATAAAAAACAACAGTTGATTAGTAAATGAAAAGACTTATTATAGTTTAAATGTTAAATATTCAACCCTAATTTCAGCTTTCAATTAATATGATATTTGATTATATTACCTAACCATATTCAATATTGTTTCACAAAAATAACCAAAAACAAATATAAAATAACTCAGATAACTGACAATTAACTTGTCTTGGAAATATAAACATCCTGTGAGTCATGTCTCAGAACTATTAATTTGCTTAGAAGTTAATCCTTATATATATTTTTATTTTATGTACAGCTTATATATATTTCTTATAACTAGTTACATGATTTATTTAAAAAGCCTTAAAAGTTATAAGGTTTACAAGATTATTTTGCTATTTGCCCTATTTCACCATCTAATTAATTATAATTAACTGATTAATAAAACCTTGCATTCAGATATTCATTATTTCAACTTTATTTTAACATGCTTAGTTATTTAAATAGTCTTTGTTTTTTTTTTAAGCACTTAAGTAGAATTTTTTTTCTTAAACTATTAAGTTAGGTAATATGCCAGGTTTAACAATCTATTATACTATTAACAAAGTCACAACAGCCATACTCAATTTAACAAGATTTTAAAAATAAAATTAATTAATCTCTTTAAAGAGCTGCTTATAGAGAATTTTCATGCCCAGTTGATTTAGCTTAGGTTAATGCCGACAAATGATAACTATCTTGATTCTTTGATTCTTGATCACTATTTTATTTCATGAAAGATTATTTCCATGACAGCTTATTTTTATTCTTTTTCAATTGTTTATTTGATGGTGGTACAAATTTGTTTAGATTTACCAGCCAAATTATCATTTAAGTTTTTATTAAAATCTCTGAGACAAAGGTGTTAATTTTTCTGTTACTATTAAAAGAAGCTAAGTTGCATTTTTTCAGGCTAGGCTGTTTTTAATTTCACACGAAAGTTAAGCCCTAAAAATAGTAATTTATCCCAGTTAAAATAAAAAAAAGTCTATTTTATCATAGTTGAAAATAAAAAGCCACATTACCATAATTTTTATTGAATTATTTTTATTTATTAAAAATTCATGTCTAGATTATCAGATCATGGTTTTTTAACATTTTGTTTTCTATAAATCAACTAGGAGTGAGCTGTGATTCATGCATGAAAGGAAACTTTCGTGGTAAAAGATACAAATGTTTGATATGTTACGACTATGACTTGTGCTCTACTTGCTATGATGCAGGTGCTACAACCACTAGACATACAACAGATCATCCCATGCAGTGTATTATCACAAGAGCTGATTTCGGTATTGCATTTACTCATGAGTACATTTAAAATACTTATATTTGATATTGTATAAATATTATAGAAAGCACTATGATTAGATGGCAAACTATAATCAATCTTAACTGCTTTTCTGTTACCTCTGGCTACATTTTCATTTAGTTTTATAATCTTTTTAATCATAATTTAACTTTGTTTCAGATTTTGAACTAAAAATGTAATTAGTTGGTCAAATGTCAGTAGACATATACAAAGTTTAAAGCCAATAAATAATGTCATCTGGGTACATCATATCCACTAGTTGGCAGCCCTTTAGTGCAGATGTGGCATAATGTTTTTCTAAACAGAGGGGAAGATACTCTAATGTACTAATGTTGGGCTCTAGAACCCTAAAGTTGTCACATTAGTTTTGGGGCATTCTGGGGTATGACTGTATCCCAACAGAAAGGATGTGTATTGAGATTACCTTTGCAGAATAAAATTGACTTCGGCGTTAATGAGGATAATAACATATTTTAGATAACTACATTTTTACGAATGAAAATTATTGTAGAATAGATAGTTTAATTTTCAAAACTAAAAAGTTTAAAACCAAAAAAATAAAAAATAACTCATTATATCATGCAAATATTTATATAAATTATTTTTACTCTCTGTGTAGGATTTATTAAGTTGACACTTAAAAAAAACAAAAACTTTTGAATAAACTTATAAACTTAACTTAGAAAGTTAAGAAAAATAGTCTTGAAATTTTTGATCATCTGTGATTTAAAAAGCAAGATTTGATAATGGAATTTATTCACAAATTTTTGTAGCCTTTGGACTTTCTGATGTTGGATTTCTTTTTTAGGAAATTGTGTTAAATGTACACAAATTTGAAATATTCTTTTTTAAAAGAATACATTGTACTAAATAATTGCATGTTCTTTTTTAGATGTATTTTATGGAGGGGAAGCTTTGGCGGCAGAGCAACCTCAGTCTTACACATGCCCTCATTGTTCACGGATGGGCTTTTCAGAATCTAGCCTTCATGAACATGTTTCAGCTGATCATTCAGACACTTCTGCTGAAGTGGTAAGTACCTGTAACTTAGATATTATTTATTATATTATTGCTTGTCAATGAAATTAATGTTACTATTGAATAGTCATATTGATCAGCATTATCTTTTCAGCCTAAGGTAGTTAGTTTTTTAAAGTTACAAATGAGCAATGTATCTAACTTTCAGGTTTTTCCTTTTACTTTGATGTCATTTGCTTGTAAATGATTAAAAATAGGGATAAGTTAAATAATAATTCTATTTTACATATACATGTACAATCTACAGTTTATATTTTTACCTTATGTTTCTTAACTTTTTAATAGCAGTATTATTATTATTTTCCTGTTAATAGGTTTGTCCCATATGTGCTTCTCTACCAGGAGGTGACCCTAATCATGTGACTGATGATTTCGCATCTCATTTGACTGTTGAACATAGGACACCTCGTGATTTCATATCCTTGAAGGGTTTTTTTTGTATAAGAATTCATGGGTAATTTGAATTAGTTGGTCAAATAGTTTTTCTGATTCCTTGTGTTTTTGAGACTCATGCACTTGTCATTCTTCAAACAGTGTATATCTAAAAAGAGTTTTGTTACAGAGGTTTTTTTAAGCTATACTAGCCTACCCCACATTGATGGTTAGGCTACTGGAACTCTTAAACGCTTCATATTGTAAAATAAAGTAAGTAAAGTTCCTTTAGCCTTTCTAAGCCATCAGTGAAGATGATGAAATGTTTCTGTAGCTATAGACAAATAAAGGGTAGTACAGCTAGCACAACACCCAAATGTTCATATAATTATATATATTTATGCAAGAAGCATTTCAAGCCATACTAATATTATACATATAACTAGAAAAAGATCTAAGTCATTTTCTTTTGATTTTTTTTTCTTATTTAACTACAGCAATAAATAGATTTTAAAAAATGTTTTTCATTTAGTAGAATAATATATTTATCTCCTTAATTAATGAACGATGAACCACCTGGGTTACGCCATGTTAGACGAATTCCGCATCCAGGTAGAGGTGTTGGTGGATCTCGAACTCGCAGAGCAAACATGCAACATTTTGGTTCAGGGGCATCAACCCTAACAGGCCTTTCACCCAGCAGTCGTGAAAATATGGATCCTATTGCTGGTAAGTGAAAATTGTTTAACTACAACTGTTTTTTTTTTTTGTGGATATTGTAAAAGTCTATGGTTAATAACCTATCTCATTTAAATTAATTATTTTTTGTCACTGCTGAATTACGTTTTAAGATAGTAAGATGGAAATTAAAAAAAAACATTTATTGACAAAGAAAACATCAATTTTTATTATGTTTTTGTCCAACAGAATTACTTTCACAATTGTCAAGTGTACGTAGTCGTGCTGCAGCAGCACAAAGTGTGTCTTCTCAACTACAACAGTTGGAGATGCAGTTACAGTCCACTAGGTCAGTCTCTAAGTATGTAAAGACTTTCCTGCTGCTTGTTTATGTCTTTATTTAGCTAAGTATTTTAACATTTAACTTTTGTAGAATTATTAAGCATTCATCATTAACATATTAAGTTTATATTATTTTAGTTATTTGATATTTATGTTAAATCAGATATAATATATTTTTTTAAGATTTTAAAATTATTGCAGAGTTTTATTGAAAATTTTGATTGATGTTGGCATTTTATTGTATAATAAAGTATTCATATATCTTAGTAATTTCCAGAGGAATTTCAATATGTTTCAATGACTAAAATAAACACCGGAATAGTATAAGATATAATAATCCTTATTCTACATTGGAAAAAAAAGACAAAATAAAGCATTAATAATTACTAAATAAACTTTAAAAAGTAAACAAAAAAAGCACTACTCAGCAACATTTCATTTTTTTTTTAAATCCAGGACCTTTGTTTTCCTCAGTATTTTTTAACCTTTTCATTCCGGATGCGGATTTTTGACAACAATCGCGATAATGCCCGAACTACGGATGCGGATTTTTTACAACATTTCACTTCAGCGATAGATTTCTATACCTTATGTTTAATGTATCGCGTTGTAACCTATATATTCTTGTAGAGAAATCATTTCTACACAAATTCATTAATGGTTTTTCATCATTTTCTAGACAGTTCTTTTTTTATTTACGTTTTTAGTGGGAAGGGGGTAAAAATGACACGCTTTCTCCGATCAAAAAGTCGGCCGAAATGGCCGCTTTTGATGTCCAGTTTAAGCCGGCATTCTAGCGTAAGATTACACACGTGTGGCATCAATGTAAAGGTCAGCCTTCCCTCTATTTGAATATCTAGGACATTTGCGTAACTTTTCCACTATGTAATAACAGGGAGGCAGAAACCAGACCCCCTGTGTGAGTAATTTCTTTGTCCCAAGCTCGCTGGTGGTAAAAATTGCATAACAGGTTCACCGCGCATGCGCAGTACTATTGTTAGCCTTAGACACAGAACACAGCGTGTTGCTTCAAAATCAAACACATTTTACAAATTATTTAACATTTACGTTTAAAAATGATTTTTTTTACAATAAACAATATAAAAACTGATTATAATGAATTATTTCTAGTAGATTTATGGCGATGCAGTTATTTTCGATAAACATTGGCAGATTTATGACATCACTAAAATCCCCCCCCCCCTCCGAGATGAGGCCATAGGCGTGTTTAACGTCTTAAAATTACTATTACAATTTCTTTATATTAACTTGCTATATACATTAAAATACATTAAAGAGAATATATGAAATATAAAATCATCACTTCCAATTGCAGTTTGTTTGTTTTTGTTTTGTGAATGTGCTATATTTCTGTTATTAATGGATGCGTGTTTTTGTGAGACTTAGTCTTAGTATTTCAATATGGATTACATTAATTATGATGACGTTATAAGAACATGTGAGTAGCTACATTTTCCATTTTAAAACATTGTTTGTGTCCTTATTATGTTTAGTTTTAGTACTACAACTTAAATCACTTATTTTTTCTAAATCACTATGATTTTATTGAGATTTATAATTTGTGTCCGGACCGTTTTATGGTCCAATATGGTGACCGATTTCAAAAGTTCGTTATTATATTAATTTTGGAAAAAAAATGAAGAAAGTATAGCCGATAGGAAGGGAAATGAACATTTATTATTATAAAGCTTAAATTCGGAAACATTAGTTATATTTAGTTTGTTGTTTTTTCGTTTGTAATGTGTAAGGTTTGAAAGTTGCATAACCAATTGGAAGGAATAAATTATATCGAATTTATATACTTTTATCATCTTTACTATAAAATCAACATACATAAAATATATATCATAAGAAAGATTGTTTAATTTCCGACATGTTGATATATAGATCATACTATTTAAGATTGTAGTTGATAAATAGTAGCACAATAAATAAAGTCTATATAAACAGCACACACTCAGGTCCTCCAATAAAAATAGTGATTATTTTCAATTCATAACAACTTTATCAAATCTTGATCAATTTTAGTAATTCTTACACTGTTGTAAAGGAAATTGAATGATGTTTATTTATCTCGATATACCTATAGACTATTTTTATAATCTCCAGTTAAAATTTTCAGTTGAAAATAGGGTTTAAAAAATCAAAATTGAAAAAAAAATCGTCATACTTTTCTGAATAATAACTTTTTAAATATCAATTGTATAACTTTAATTCTTTCACAGAATGAAAGATAATTCATAATTTCTGTTGACATACTTTTAAATTACAGACTTTTGACACTGTCCATCAATATAATTAAGTAGATTTTAAAAATTTTTAGTATTGTGTGAACACTTTCGCTGCTTATTAAGAGGCAGGTAGGAAGGCAGAAACTGTTTTTACATTAACATCTCATAGAGGAATTATCTATTCATAATGTCCTATGGCTTAAAGAAGTTTTATTTTTTAAGAATGATAATTATTGTTTCCAGCTTTAATTTTTTGTCTTATTACATTTTTTTAATAAAGGTTTATTTTTCTTATGCAGTGAATTTTCAAGCATAGTAAAAAATACTAAGATCTATTTGAATGTCAAATTATAGGAAATAAAATAACCTTTTCAGTATTATATATTTCATACATGTTTGTGATGGTTTTTAAGGTGGAATCAAACTGGGTGTAGTAATTAGAAATACATTTTTATGTGCTGTTTGAGACTAGTGAAAAAAACACTATCTAATCAGGCGTCAGTAGTAAGCTACAAATCCCTTCTTTTTTTTTTTAACCAGTCCCGATAGGAACATTTATAACTCATTTTTTAAATGTTAATTTTAAATTCAATAAATCTTTTTTTTTTTTTTTTTGCTACTTTGTTTAAAATACATTAACTTTTATAATGCTAGAGGAAGTAGAAACTTCAAGTACTGGAAAAACTATTCAACACTATGTAAATTACTGAAAAACAGACAGATCTCCAGAAAACTTTAAAAAATCATATACAAGACAATGATCCGACCAGCAGTAACATATGGTAGTGAAACATGGACCATCAGCAAACAAGCAGAAAATAAGCTAAACATTTGGGAAAGGAAAATGTTTAGGAAAATATTTGGGCCAGTAAAGGACACTAAAGAGTGGAGAAGTAAAACCAATTCAGAACTTTATGAACTATATGAAGAACGAACAGTTCATTTATGTTATAAACATTTCATTAAATTTATTTTTTTACCCTCATGCATTTTAAATTTCTATTCATGTGAGATTTATAATTGTTTTAGGCAACAATTGGAACGTTTACCACGCAGGCAGACAGAGCCAAGTAAACCACTGGTTTCTAATAGCACTGTTCCTTCTCTACCAGAACCTACCACTATACCGTCTACAAGTACCAAATCAGATTCACAGTTTCTTCTTGCAAAGTAAATACATGTATTTGTATTTTCAGAAAAAAAACAGTATAACATTGTTAAATTAATTGTAAGTTAATTTACATAAATTTAAATCTTAAGTTTTGCTATTAAATGTAACAAAAATACTTATTTTTCAGATTATGCAATGAAAGTGCTGGTTCTGATGTTGGATCAAACACAGGAGAAAATGACATAACACAGCGTAATGTTTTTGTACAAGAGTTGTTATTGGCTACCTTAACAGAGCAGCTCAGTTTAATAGGAGATGGAGAGTTTGAAGATCCAAGTTCCATTTTAGAAGCTCTTCGTTCTCCTGAGTCAGATCTAGAACAGGAGGCTGCATTGCTTCAGAAGGGAAATAGAAATTCTAATGAATCCAGTAGTAAACATCTTACCATTAAGATTGTGGATAAGGCTATAGTGGGGTCATTAGAAAAAGTATCAGAAAATCATGGGCCAAGGCCTGCCATCATGGGTACTTACAAGGAAAATACGTGGGTTGGTAGTTCTGCCTCTGCCGGTGGTACTCGTCAAATCTGTAATCCTATCACTGTTCCGAATTCAGTGGCAGTGCATGGCCCAAACTTAAGTTCATCAGTTGGACTCAGTATGCAAGGTAGAGCAAGCTCTGCTACTCATGGGGGTAGAGAAAGAGGTATAAATCCTGCCTCTGCAAAACGAAGCATGCTCAAGCACATGCCACCCCAGTGTGGAGCATCTGACACAGACCCACCTCCTCACTAACTTAACAGATAATAAATGTTATGAAGACTTTCACATCTTTCTAGCTAATAAATACGCTTAGAGGATCAGTTCTGTCATCAATATAAATAATATTATTATAAACATTTTTTTTTCAAACATCCAGTTTCTTTTTAAAGATTTCTTTTTCTTATCTAATTGCCTTTTTAATGGCAGGGTCATATTAAGAGCAAGAAAATATAGGACTAAACTGTTTTTTTTCCTAACTTAAATAGAAATGAAAGTTCTTTAGTTAATATTTTCTCCAATTATTTTGATTTTTTCTTTTTGTCTTAACTGTTGAATATGTTGGTTCACGTAACTCTAGTTATTATAAAAAGTAATTGTATATAATTTAGGTTTTCCAATGAAGGAAATGTGTGTTTTGTTCCCTCCAGTTTTTGGAAGAACAAATGCAAGCAGTGAAAAAAAAATCTTTTGTGTTTGGTGTTTCAATATTTCAATGATGAAACTGTGATATTGTAATCTTTTTTTTTTTTCCTAGAATGGAAAGTAGTTTTTTTAATATCTCAATTTTCCTCTGCTTAAAGGTATTAAGATTATCAACTACAAATGTTCTAGCAGTAAATACTAAGACTAAACAGAAAAGAATTGTAAATGTAAGGAAAACAAAATGGACCTACTTTTTTATTTCTTTAATTGCGGTATTATACTTTCTTTTTTAAATTATTGTTAGGCATATATTTTTTAAATAAGGCTTTATCTTTGCACAATGTAATAAGCATTTTGTTGAAAAAAAAGTGAATGTAAAATTTAGCTTCAATAATGTTTGTTAATGTTTTTTAAAACTCATTATGACAAGTTCATACACAATACAACATAATATATAATTTATATCTTTATTGTCAATAGAAACTTATTATTCACAATAAAGATTTCACTGTTTTCTCATGTACTTTAGAAGTTTCATTTTTTTGTTTCATTTCGCAAAAATTGTAAAGATGGCAGATAAATTTTGAAATTATTAAGGGGGAGGAAAGATTCATATATTAGTTGCACATTTTTGTACTACCATTGGACGAGTTTTGTTTGGTCATGAAAGAGTTTATTTTTCTTATGTGTGTAAATACATAATTATAACATATTTACTTAGCTGTGCTTGTTTTGCTGAACTTTCTGTTTCTTTTCAATACATTAAAAGATGTTATATTTCATTGGACAGTGATATGTGTATATAAATAATGTTCTCCAAAACACAGATACATTGTCATAAAAAAGAAGCTCTCTGGAAGGAGTAATAAAAAGTTAAGGAATAAATCTTTTGTTTCTAAGACTTAAAAAAATATTCAGTTGATTCAGTGAGAGACAGTAATGCGAGCTGATTTATTAATAAATAAAATGTGTACACTTTAATTGCTTATTCTTGAGTAATTCTTTTAATCTTCATTATTTTGTTAGAGCTACTGGAATTAAGAAATGATTTGCTGTAGAGGAATAATTACTTAACATAAAGTTAATTTACAGTACTTAATAATATGAAATATGTTATGGATTGGTGATCTTCAAAGGCTCTGATATGTCAAGATGAGTTTAAGTAAAATTTGACAATAATAACAAACATTTTATTTTATTATCACTATATCTGAATACATCATCTCAATTCATAACTAGCATTGACTACTCTATGTTACCCCTTATTTCTTTATCAAACCAGGAATCACTAATGGGATATTTTGTAGTTTATTCTACATTCCCACCAAAGAAGCTAACAATAGCTATGGAGGAAAATGGGTGGGATATTTTAGTTCCTTGATCACAATTTTCACCAAGGAACTAAAATCTAGAAAATATATTTACAATAAAAATGATGTTGCAAAGTTATATATTAAACATGAATGTAACACAAAAAATGGAAACAGACAAAAGCATTTTATAGATTTATTTTAAGGCACAAATTTATTATACTAAAAAAAAAAACGTATTGTCAAAGAATGTTTTAGACTTTTACAGCTTGTGGTTGATTATGAAAACATTAAGTCATCATAATATTGTCAGTAACATTCATCTGAATAATAAAAGCATTAAGAATTAATTCTTATTTTTAAAATAAGTAAAAGTAAAAGAAGAAAAGAATATTTTGGTATTTCATCAATGCACAAAAATAAAAACCAACTACCAGTGCAAGTATCAAAGAAGGAATAAAACGATTTTGGAAATGAAGCAGATTGAATTAGCCTAACAGCAGTACATGTTTGTAATTAAACAGTTAGATAACATACCAAAATAGTTAGTTTTAAAAGTTGGTAATGAAAATGCATTTTCTATTAAAATTAATTTTAAGTCTACTGCATTTGGATATCGTTCAACTTATAAGAGCTTTAAATATTTTAAAAATTTTCATATAATATCAAAGTCTATACATTTCTCATTTTAGAAAGAAGTGATAATACTGTCACATACAAATTCATAAATGATGAAAGCATAATGAGATCTTCAAAAGCAAAAAATTGAGATTTTCATAAGTTTAAATTGGAATTGTGACACATGGATTGAGCTTGTTCAGCAATTTTTTTTCTTATTGCACAACAAGTAAAGCTAAAATAATAACATTAAATAAATAACAGGGTTCAAGCATTCAATCATAAACACTCTTAAAAAGCAAAAAAAAATCAAACATGTATGCTTTCAGAATAAAAAAATATACCAACATCTTTATTCAGGTATGGCTTGATAAACTTTCACAAGTATTTAAAACAAAATAGTGTTTTCAAGATTGCTGATTAGCTGCCTTAATCTATCTTTCAATTAACTGGTATTTCAGTAAATACTGAAAAAGTAGCATAAGCATGCTAAATAAAATAATTTGTAACAAGCAGAAGGTAAAAATTATACTTATTTCATTTGAGATAAGCAACTGACCGTTAATACAAAAGCTAAAGATTATTCAAACAACTTAAATATTTACTATAACAAGCTAGAAAAAAAGTTTTCCTTACTAAAATTAGACATTCTAGAAAAAAACAAAATAAAGCCAACTTTATTATAATCAAGAATTCACTGTCAGTTGGCTTTAAATAAAAAAAATCCACTGGGTAAATGGAATTCTTTATCAGGTTGTTAGTGGATTTGAATTTATTTACTTGAATTTCAATAAAATGTAAAGCTTGGACTTAGCAGTGAATCACTCAAGGATAAAAAAAAAAACAACAAAATGAAAGACTTGTTACCAAATAGTCCATGGAGGTCTTCTGGCAGCAGAGTATGATTTTCCTGTTAGGTTTATAGGTATATTTATAAGAGCTCTGTCACTCTGTACTGCATGGAGCCGATGTCTTATCACTGCTCTAGAAAAATGTAGTATAATAGGAATATGAATGATAGATAAAGAATTTTTAAAATTTTAAACGAAAAAAAACTTGCATAAAAAAAAAAGAAGATAAAATGACTTCAAATTTGATTATTCTTTATTTACAAATTATTGTTAGTCTTTAAAAAAAAATGACTACAGAATAAGTAATGAATGTTTTTGATATCATTAAGATTTTACTTTAAAAGACCAGCAAGATAACTGGGCAGTGAAATTAGGAAAATTGGAGTTTGGGAATGCAGTATAAAGAGATGGGTTAAGAAAAATGTTCATAATTATATTTTGCAACCTTTTGAATAAAACAAAGTTTCTTTTAGTTTCAGTAAGGTGATTTTCTTTTAAAAAATATGTAGCGAGATTCAGTTGGATATAAAATGTCTTTGTCTTTTAGAAAATACTTCCTCCATTAAGAAACAAAACAAACGTAACAAGCATAAAACTAAATAATCAATAAATAACACTAACATTAAAAAAATAATCTTTTACCCATCTTTGCCAAGAAGAAAATAAGCAGGAATGTGAACTAATCTATTCGTCTCATCATTGATCATTTCAATCATGGTGTTGTCGTTAGCCTCATCATTATCAGAAATAATAGCAGCTATAGCCCCTGCTTTTTCTGCTTTCTTACTCTTAGTTAGGAAGGAGCATTCCCTGAAAATCATTACAGTTATTTTTATATGTGAGAAAACAGGTAAACATTTTATCAAACATTGTGCAATGTTGGAAAGACCATTCATGTTTACTAATTTAATTCAAATGACTTAAATCCATAAAAAAGAAGGCTTCTGTAGTAATAGGAATGGTATTTAATTATAATGCTCAATGCATTATTACTCTTCTAATTAGTGTTATGACAAAAAGAAGAAACAAAAAATAATAAACAACTATGAATGAACACAATTTATTTGCATTAATTTTAATATATTTTTGTAACTGTTTCAAAGAGAGGGTTGCATCTATTTCTTGCTGGAATTTGACGAAAAAAATTAAATAAATTAGAATGCAGCCAGGTGTAATTCAGTTTTACAATTGTCTTAAATTTATTTACACAAAGACTGCTTAACAAATAGCAGAAAAAAAGGTGGGTTAAAAGTACTTAAAAAAAATTAAATGCATTCAAATGAAAAAAAAAACAACAAAAGTGCACATACCCTCTTCGTATAAGTACAACAGCCCCATAGACATCATTAAAAAGATCTTGGCAAGCATCTTCTGGATCTGATATGATTAATTCCACATTTTCATGTAGCTTATCCTATGAGAAGTGATGTAAGAATGAAAAGGTTTAAAACATATTTTGACATGAAAAACGCATGCACTAACCAAAATCTGTTATCAGAAAATTTAATAGGTATTAATAATTGTCTTTATGTACTGCCAAGTGACTATTAGTATAACAAAAACTATTATTGTAATTAAAAAAAAAGTTAAAAAAAAAACCACTGAAAATATGCATTAAAAAACATACCAAGACTGTTCCGAAATCTCTGGCTTGTTTTAGTTTGAAAGTGTACATCAAAGATTCTGGCCATATTATTTCAAAATAGATTGAATCCTCAAATACAGCTAATCCATAGGAGGCAGAAGATGCAATTTCTATAGCAGATACTGTAATGTGTAAATGTATCACAATACAATTTTATATTGGTTTAGAATATAATTTATGTGAAAGAAGGGCAAGTTGACTATATTCAATATTATCCATAATGAACATTTAAGTTTCATGGACTAAAAAAGCATTTATATTTTAAAACATGAATAACAAAATGAATTTTTGAACCTAATGAAAGTACTATCAATTAGTATATTCTTAGTACATCACTATAATTAAATTTGTTCCTTTACAGATTCCTAAATGTAGCTTTGTTATATAAATATAAAGAATGCAGACTGTGATAATGTTTGCAGAGAGTTAGCCACGTTGTACTTGTAGCAGGTGCCGTTCTGAGTACTTTTCTGTGTGTGGGGTTCTATGTCTTGCTTGCTTCTGGTATTGATAGGAAAATCTATTGTTTGAAGCTATGCTTAGGACTTAAATGTCTTGTTCCAGATTTTCTCTAGGTCGCCCTGTACCACTCCAGAGGTGGCCTTAGCATTACAATTAAATGCATTGGATCTAGGCAATTCTAGGGTGAGTGTGAAATGCAGGGGTTAGACTAACTTAAGAGTTAGATCCATAACAAAATCCACCTCCCATAGGCCAGCCCTTAGGCACCAGGCCTGGAGCAGTTGTCCTAGTTGCCAATCCCCAAAGGCAGCTACTGATTTCTCCCAGTGCAGCAATGGCAAAATCTCTGGTATTGATGGAGGCACAGCCCCGTAGCCGGGGGGGGGGGCCCGCCCCCCCCGCTTAAAAAAGAAGAAAAAGAGGAAAAAATAAAGAAAAAGTAAAGGTGCCCCCTTGCTGGGTATTGGTGCCAGCCTGCTTACTTTGACCTGGCTACGGGCCTGTGGAGGCAATACAAGTTTTAAGTCTTGACTTGTTCAAGTTTTTCAACAAGTTGTTGCTTTCCCCAAGTCAATGGAAAGTTCATATTTACTCAATTATACTATTTTACTCGAACATATCTTAAATTCCTATGTCTAATTCGACAAATTGATCATATCAGATGAATATAATAATATTCTTACTTATTGTAAGATGTTTCTTTGACTTACCAGTAATCAGTCCAAGATGACATGTGAATATCGTGTACAATATGGCACAGCAAGTTAGAAATATTAAACGCAAAAGCCTTCTAGTCATTTCAATAAATTAGTATATATTTTTAAACGTTCAAATGAAGTATTTAATATGTTTAAAAAACCATGTTATTATTAAACTGCATTTTCTAAAAGTTTTATTTTCGCACTTGCAAAAGTAAACAGTTGTAGGACATAACTTTTTTTTATAACGAAAGTGAAAGTAGGCGTGTGAAAATCATTCGCCTTTTTTATTATATTAAAATTATTTACTAAAAAGATATTAAATTAAGGGAAGTGGTTCGGAATATTTTTGAACTCTTTGTAAAAGAAAATATTCAATATAAATAATATAAAAAATACTTTAAATATAATAGATACATGTTACAATGCATCATTCAGTACTCAAATTAAACGAATGTGCATTTTACATAAAAACAACAAACAAACACATTTAACTCATTCGTGTTTTTATTTATAAGATTAATTTCTATTTTTTTACTTAATAATACTTAATTGTGTACAATTTTTATTTAAGGGATTTGCAATTTAAATTTTACATAGCTAAAAAAAACGTGTTCATTTTGGTGTGGATTTACACATTCACACAACTATTTTCGAACCAAATTCATAAATTTCGTTGAGCCTTTATCATATTGTGATATTATCAAAATATCGATATAGAAATAAAGCGTTTGACCCTGACAGTGTTACTGTTTAGATTTCGTTTTTTGTTGCGGGAAATCGTCGGTAGAGTGATTTATGTTACTTGGATGCTGCTAGATGGATACAAACTCTGAAATAATTTATCAGAGCAGTGATACCGAAGAAGAAAAAGAATGGAATCAGCCTGTACAATTATATAATAGTAGGCATCAGCATCCTAATAAAAACCCTAAAGATTGTCTTTTATGATACGCACTTGTTAGAAGACCATACAAACGTTTGGTCATATAACAAGTGCCTTTATTTTCCTAGCGCACTTGTTAGAAGACCAAACGTGAACATGACATATATAAATTTTATTTTTTTTTCAGAATTTTTTTTTCTGGATAAGGGTTAGGGATAGGGTTAGGGTGTGGAGCAATATTATCTACGGCTGGTACACGAAGTAAAAAAAATACGAAGACCAAACGTTTGGTCATGTAACAAGTGCCTTTATGATATATCAATATTAAATTAATTATTTATTGTTTTAATTTTATAATTTAAACTTATTAAAAGTGTGTGCTATTCACTGGCACTGCATGGTCTATTTTGCTTTGGCATTGCTAAAACTTGAAAAAGTTACCCTTCTTTAGCTCCATGACCAAGCCATTGGCATTATAATCACTGAATGCAATATAACAAAATTCAGGATCCCCATCCCTCTATAATATCTATTTTATTTACGCACTGGCTCCGGATACGTCAAAGACGTATTTCGTATTTTTTTTTACGGGATACGTCAACAGAATGAACTCTTATGATTTAAAGTTATTTTCTTTTCTCGGGAAATGCAGTTTATACTATGATATTATTACACAATGATGGTGCTTAAAATCGGCGATCGTTTTAACACGTTTAAAGAGTAAACAGAATGAATGAGAACTCTTATTTACTGCAGACGTTGATGACGTCATTTACTGTTAATAATCGGAGATATTTTTTTTTTCGGGGACCTAAATAGATATTGCTCTACACCCTAACCCTATCCCTAACCCCCTAACCCTGATCCGGAAAAATAAAATCTGAAAAAAAAAAAATTTATGTCTCTCAGAGGAATCGAACCCGCACATAGTTAGCCAAACTGGGTCACGGCCAAGCGAACAACCAACATCACTAGCGCGCCACACAAACTAATCATCATTTTAATGTACAATTAGAAAAAATTGCTCGGCTGTGCAATTTCCCGCGAAAAGAAAATAACTTTAAAACATAAGAGTTCATTCTGTAGACGTATCTCGTAAAAAAAAAATACAAAGTATGTCTTTGACGTACCTGGAGCCAGTGCGTTTTATTTACTTGCATTAGATGATTAGTTGCATTATACATCAGACATCAACTATCCCCACACTTACTTATTAAAAAGTTATTTATTGGATTATAAAAAAGTAACAAACCTCCACCAATTTGTCATATAATATGTGCACAGTCTCTCAGTACTCATTACACTTTTAGACTTTTAATTAAATTATTTATAAAAATACTGTACATTATATTATATAACTAATCTTATAAATTGTTCTTCTGCCAATTATTGTTTTCTGCTCTTGATACATTGTGAATGCATATACCAGCTGTATCATTCTTGTCTTTCTGTCCTTAATGTGCTCAGGGCTCAGTGAGAAACCCCTTTGCACAACATTTGGACCAATTAGGTAAACTTAGGCATTGTCTAGTTGAGTTTGGCTTCATGAAATTGTCTAAAGTTCTAAGAATCAGTATAAGAACAACATCATCTGATGATAACTATGGTACTTTTCACTGATTCAAAAATCATAACGCTTTCTGTTAAGATTGAACTAAATGGCTTTTTAATTAGAAATTGTGTGTCTAAATATAAATTTGTGCCTAGGGACATCTTTAAGTCAGAACCACCACAGATGCATTGTCCATTTGGATGCAGATTGCTTTTACGCTCAAGTGGAGATGTTATACAATCCAGAGCTACGCAATAAACCCTTAGGTAAATTTAAATATTTCTGTTAATTTACCATCCATTTACGAATTTAAATTATAATTAGAAAAAAATGTAGCTACTGTTTATTTTGAATCGCCTTTCAACATTGCCATATCACTTTATCATTTAAAACTTCAACATAATGAATTTGAAATATAATGATAAATTACTGATTCTGTATGGGGACGGATGGCCGAGTGGTGTAGATACTCAACTGTCGACCTGAGAGTCCTGGGTTCGATTCTCGGTGAGGCCCATGGAATTTTTCCAGGTGAAATTTGGTGCAAAGTCGTCCCACAATTCCACCCAGCTTTAAATGGGTACCTGACTTAAGTTGGGGAAGTAAAGGCGGCTGGGCGTTGTGCTAACCACGAAATCCCTTCATATGCCGAGATTATAGAAACAGATGAATTCTACACTTCATCTGTCCCGATGGCCCGTTAGGGCTAAGGGAACTTTAATTTTTACTGATTCTGTATAAAGTGCAGACTTTTACAATTCAAGTTTGTTATAAGTATAATTATTGTATTTAAACATGCGTAACAGGTATACAGCAGAAAAATATCATAGTGACCACCAATTATTTAGCTAGACAGTTGGGAGTGCCTAAGTCTACATATGTAGTTGATGCTGTCAAAAAATGGCCTGAACTGGTTTTGGTCAATGGGGAAGATCTTACAAAATACAGGCAAAAATCTTATGAAATTTCAGGTAATGAGGGTTTTATTTTTGTTTTATTTACTTATTTATATATAATAGAATGGTGGCTGGATAGTGAAGTCAATAGTGATCTTGATTCACATGCAAAGGGCACAGGGTTCTATCCCCGGTTAAGTAAAACATATTCCCCGTTGACTTGGAGAGGAGATGGGCGCTACCAAGTCTAGAATGCCCACAGAAAGGACGTATGAAAGCATACTTTCCCCCAGTCAGCCATATTGGTTAAGGGTAAAAAAAAATATACTAGAATTAAAAGTGTGGGCGAATACAATATACTGGACTAAATATGTCTTTACATCAGTTGATTAATATCAATAATGAATAAATACTCACATTTTAATTATTTTGTAATGATAATTTATATAAATATTTGTGTGATCTAATTCTAAGGAATTTTTAGAGCATTTTCGAAAAAAAATGCTCTATTGTCCCCGTTTTGTCTGTCTGTCATCACCCTAGATCTCAACAACCATAAGTCCTAGACCCATGATGTATATATCATTTTGTAGGTCTTGGCCTGCCAAGAAATGACTTTTGTCCGTTTCGTGATCTGACCTCTGAGGGCCGTAAAAGGGGGCTTAGTACCGTTTTTTTACTATATAAGCTATCTTAATAAAGGAGCGCCCATTCTCAACAACTATAAGTCCTAGACCCATGATGTATATATCATTTTGTAGGTCTTGGCCTGCCATGTGTACATTAAAAGTTCATTTCGCGACAGAACCTCTGAGGGCCGGGCTTCAGGGCTCCTAAGGGGCTTATATATTATATATACACCTTGTACGTTCAATAACCCATTCATTTGGTGCGAAATACTGCAGCACATAGTTTAACCAAGATTTATTAAGAAACTCATCAAATGAAATAGTAAGCTTGTGTTCTGAGTTTAATTGAAAGTATCAGAGCTATGCAACAATTGACGGAGTTTTCAGACGATTAAATGACTATAATTTCGAATGTTTTCAATTATGAGTCATATTTCAGTAACCACAAACCACTTGTAGTTAGATTTAAGAGAAAATAATTTTGTTTTCAAATATAAGAAAACGTCTTTTTAATATCTTTTTTCAGATATATGCATTACACAATTGAATTTATAAACATTTACAAAATTTACAAATATTTACTGAAAGATAGCATACGTACTGATACATAAGACGAAAATGCTCTAACACGTCCTGTGTCCAGAATGGAACAGGCTTAATTGCTTGTTTTTTAATTTTCAGTGGATTTTAAAAGCTTATTTTAAAAAAAAAAAGATTTTTAAAATTTATTTTCATAGCTGTCTACTTTGAAATTCATTTAATTGCTTAATTCTTTAGACTTCTTGTGGTTTTGGGAGGCCTTTTAAGTTCACCCCATTCAAGGTTTCAACACTTCATTTCTTGTTCACAAGACCTTCTCCAAGTGGTCTTTGGGTGGCCAACTTTTCTCTGGCCTTAGGGTTCCACTACAGAGAAATTTTTGTAATGTCTTCTGGTGGCTTCCTGAGTGAATGACCAATCCATTGCCATTTCCTTCTAGATATTTGCAGGTCCTTGGGGTCTTGGTTAGCCACTTGCCAGAAATCTTTGTTCCTAACTTTATCTAGTCAACTTATCTTGTATTTAAATAAAATGTGCATCTGATTTCAGAATAATTTTGTGTGCAAATTTTTTTAATTTTTGAATATTGTTTTTATTATTTATTTTAGTTTTGAATATGAATAAGTTGTTGTGTTTTACTTTTCTATTATCTCAAGAATTTCTTCAGAAGTACTCCCCAAAAGTTGAACGTCTTGGTTTTGATGAAAACTTTATAGATGTTTCTGAGCTAGTTTCATGGAGATTAACGGACAATAGTTTTAAAACTGAATTTATTGGTCACCTTTACCATTCTTCTAATTCTGAATGTAAGTATTTATCTTGATATAATTAGCTTGCTTTGATTAGTTGTCATTTACAAAAATCAGAATACTTAATTTCAGTGTCACTCCAGATTTTTTTTCTGTCCATTTAATACCCTACCATCAACTGCTGAGTAACAGTAAAAAATATGACATTATAAATATGTTTATTAAAAGTAGTAAATTATGAAAATTATTATACAGGTAAAAATACGAAAAAATATATTGTGAGTACAATAATGTTGAAATTTCTTATCAGCAAAATTTTTCAATTACTGAAATTATTTCCAGTTATTAATTACAGTAATTCCTTGATTAGTGCGATTAATAAATCCCAGAGATTTACTGTGCTATCAAAATCACTCTTATGAAACTTACAAACCAATGGGAATAATTATAATGAATTGGCAAAAAATATTTAAGTTAGACCTTTATTTTAATTTTCACTAAAAACTTGCTTTATATTTTTCAAATTATAGAAGATATAAAAAAAGAAATCAAGTAGGTTTAAAATGTATTTTTTACCAAAAAATGCATCTAACTTTAACTGAACCTTCTTTCCTCCATAATTTTCCAGTAACAGTCGACTTGCTTGTCGATTCCATGACGAACATTCATGCTTCTTTATTTGTTGAGATCAAGTTCTCTTACGATTTCTTTTGCTTTTTTATTAGCATTGAATAGTTAATTTCTTTAGATAGAATTTCCTACCTATGTGTGCTTTGGTTTCACCGTTATCAGATCATTTGACTATATCTAGTTTAGTCTCTAATGTGTTTACGTTTAAGAGTTTCTTTTTTGTCCATAATTAAGAAAATTATAAAAAAAATAGTAATCAAATCGAAATGGGTAGTGCAAACAATAAGTAAGGCAGATGTCTTGCTTCGATGATTGTTGCAGGATGATTGAGAGACAGACAAAATGGAGAAGAAGAAAAAAAACGTGAAAAAAACAGGCACAGCGTATATTAAGAGAGGATATCAAATTTTTTTGGGCATGCTGTATTTCATGATTTTCTTTTAATAATACAGATGCTATTTTATTATTAAAATTTTATATAATTTTGATCTTGTCAGTTTTATAAAACTGAATGCAAGCAAAGTAATGTAAATAAATGAATAATAAAGTAATGAAATTTTCTTTTTAAGTGAACTTTCTTATTGTTGCTTTAAGGTAATATAAACTAAATAGAAGATTTTTAAAGTTAATCCTTGAGCCTAAACTGTTTCATAATTTTCTAAATGTCTTTTAGCTCCTTGTGAATGTGGATGCTGTCGAAGATTACAAATTGCATCCCAGATTGCAAGTGACATCAGAGAAGCTTTAGAAAAAGAGCTTGGTATCACAAGCAGTGCTGGTATTGCACACAACAAGATGCTGGCTAAACTTATTGGAGCTAGACATAAACCAAATCAACAAACAACCATTCTTCCTGCAAATGCTATTGAATTCATGTCTTCTTTTCATTCTGTCAGGTGCATTCCAGGTAGCTAGTATTAAAAATATGTTCTTCTAGTTTATTGAGATTTCCTTTATGTCTTAAAACATCGAAGTTGCTAATTTTATTAGACTTTTTCAAGAGTTTATTTTAAACTATGGTCCTGCTTACTAGGGTAATGATAAAATAAAACAAAAAAACTAGAGAGAGTTAACGAAATGTGAAGAATATATAGCTTTCATAGGCATAGACTTAACTGTCCAAAATATTACTACACTTCTGTATTAAAATGTAGGAGTGGTTTAGTCCCAATATAAATGAGAATATTTTTCTCACTAAAAATTTTGAGCACAAAAAAATCTAAAATATCCCTAATATCTTTACTATGATTGTCAATTTAAATAGAACCAGAGAAATAGACATGACTTTGAAAATTTAATAATCACTTATCTGTAAATTTAGATAATTACCAGAATATACTAGTGTTTCCCAAACTTTATTTGACTACTGCCCCTTTTTTGAAGAAAATGTATAGTACTTATTTTACAAGAAGAAATAAAAACAAATTAGACTGAAATACATGTATTGTTTTTTTCCTCAAATATTTTTTTCAGATTTAAAGTTTTTGCTCAAAAAGAGCTGATAATGTTAAGGTCATTGTTTTCGATATGTTTAAGTTAAATAAAAAATGGGTTAAAAATTAAAAATTCACGACTTTCAACTAAATCAGTGATAAGTTAAAAAAAATTGTTTTTGATACTCTTTTGAAATGTACTTATAAATTAATATTTTCACCACTAATTGTGAAATATGAAATTTTTCAGGGATTGGTTTAAGTACAGGAAATACACTTCAAAAACTTGGCATCTCATCTGTTGTTGATTTGCAGAAAGCTAACAGGACTTTCATGGAAAAAGAATTAGGAGCATCGACCACTGACTTTCTGGTCAATTGTAGCTTTGGTGTTGATGAATCAGCTGTGGTTACATTTGGCTTGCCTCAAGTACATGAAACTTTTAGAATATTTTTAGGACGGAAAAAATTCATATTCAATTATTATTTATTGTAAAATAATAGTTGTGATAATATCTATTTAAATACATGTGTGTTTATAGATTTCTGATTGTAATTGATGAAATTAAGAACAAATTTGTTTCTTTATAGTCTATGAGTGATGAAGATTCTTTCCAGTGTTGCAATAACTTTAAAGATGCTCAGAATAGAATAAAAGGTCTAATCCAGAGTCTTTTAAAAAGGTATTGTAGCATCATGTTCTAGAAATTTTATCTTTACATTAAAAAGCAGCACATTATTAGAAAACTAGACGTGAGATATTTTTATTAATTTCTTAAGGTTGCAAGACGATGGGAGAGTTCCTCAGACACTACGGTTAACTGTAAGACGTGCATCAGTAGGAGCTCAAACTTGGGATAAATACAGAAAAAGAGAGAGCAGACAATGTACTTTTCCCAGAACAGTAGATACTGGTATTGTTGCTAATTTATTGTTAGATTCATAGTTCATTGTGATTTGTACCCCTTAATTTTCATCTAACATTTATAAGCATTGTTAGATCATGAATTCTTTTAAACATTTTTTCTTTTTATTCATCATTTAAGTATAATTTTATTTGTTGTCTCTTGTACAGATTCTGTTAACGCTGCTTGTGAACTTCTGATGCCTATTTTGACAAATTTATTTACCAAAATTGTGGACGTGTCCAGACCCTTCCATTTGACTTTGATCAACATTTGTTTTGCTAATTTTGTCAAAAATGGTTGTGAAAAAAAATCTAACATCAAATCATATTTTGCCAGAGAGGGCAATTCACCTGTGAACAATTTTTACACACAAAAAAAAGAATACCTTGGAAACTTACATTATGGTGATTGTTATTCTCATTTGACTGATACACAATGTTATACTACTTTGGAGAGAACCAATCAAGATTCGTTGTTGTATGAAAAAAGTGTTTTAGAAACAAACTCTGTAGATAAAAAAGCAAATTCAAATCTTGCAGTTTGCAGTTTATTACAAGAAAACACAATAGAACCATGCACTAAAGAAAGATCTGAACTGCCTTTTGAATTTTCCACAGCTAAAGATGAATCTGATTTGAATTTAAACACACTTTCTGTTTTTCAAAAGGCGGTAAAATTTCAGAAACGACCAGCTGAAGCTGAAGTAAATCAGGAAACAAAATTTCAAAAAAATGAATTGATAGCAGGTAGCAGTGAGTTCAGTGAAAGTAGAAAGCTGATTGGTGAAAATTTCATTCAAGACACACTAGAGGAACTTGATAATAAATACATCCGTTCACCCCTTCCTTCAAATGAAGTCACTCAAAATATGGGTTGGTTGGAATGTTCTCAGTTGGATAAGATGAATAAAACAAATACACAATCTATGGACATAGAACATTCCCAAACTGACAAGAAGTGGCACATTTTTTCTCCAAAAAGCTGTTCCAAAAATGTAACTAAATTACCAGCTGGTATTGACCCTAGTGTCTTTTCGGAACTTCCTAGAAATATCCAAAGTGAAGTCCTTGCACACATTGCAATGGCAAGCAGTCCAAAGGTGACGTTAAAAAAATCACAAGAAGCTCCGAATAAAAATACCAAGTCCAATAAAAATGGTAAAGAAAAAAAAGGAAAGGACAAAGGAACAAGTGGAATTCTGAAATATTTAAACAGAAATACTTAAAAATAGCAAAAGTTAGTGTATAAAAATAAATTGCTATGTTATCTTCTAGTACTGTATCTTAATATCAATGTCATAGTGATGAGAGGTCCTGCTTTTAATAATCATTTTTGAGAATGTAAAATATCATTTTTTTTTGTGTTGAATAATTAACTTTTGAGAATGTAAAATTCCTTGTTTTTGTTGCACATAAACAGTATTTTTGACTATAAGAGGTTCTGTTGCCATTTATTTGTTGTTATAGTTAAAAGTATTGATAATTATTTTCTTGTTTTGTGTTTTTATAATTTTCATATTATAAACTATTTTCACAGTGTAGCCACATTGGTTCATTATAAAATGCACTAAAACATTTCTCTTGTGGCATAATCACATCAGTTGACAATGTTAAAATGGGTTTAAACATCATCCTTTTATAAAAATTGTTTACCACTGTATGTATTCTTTGCCTATGAATGTTTACTAAACATCTATGCCTTTAAAATTAATTTTTTTTTCAAATGTTAAATAAAAATATGTTGAACACTGATACCATTACTCTTATTTATTTTATACATGAAAGACAGTAGAAGTTATTCATACAATGTCATCATAACCACCAAATCGTAAATTTATGTAGTGGATTAGTTTTTTTGTGTTTTCTGGGTCTTTTAGAAAAAAATGACCTCCTGGCATCTGATGGAACATAAAGTGACCACTAGTCACCTGTCTCCAAGCTGAAACAAAAATGAAAACTATTTTATGCAAAATATCAATAATTTTGATTGAAAATATGATATATTGTTAAGCACTGTTTTTTTCTTCTAAAACTGAAAGTCTAGAACTAGTATAATTAAATACATTTGTCTTCACTTGTGGGAAAGTGTATAAGATACAAAATTGAAATTTGACGATTCTCTAATCAAATTAAAGAACACAGACTTCGATAATAATATTTTTTGATTAAAAACTAGAGTTGATGTGATCAACTTTTACCCGTACTATCAAACTCTAATATATCACCTCATGTGGATGCAATTAAAATATTTTAATCCCTTAGACACTTTATTACTGCACTTTTTAACTTAATGACACACAGTGATAAATAATTCAGAAAGTAATCAATCAGTTAAGTAATGTGTCTCTGTCCAAGTTAAAGAAGTGCTTATCTACTGAACAAAAAAAATATGAAAAAAAAAAACAAACAAAAGCAACTTTAGACAAGTTCTGTAGTAAATTTAGATATTTAGATTGCATACTATCTTGAAATTACCTTCAATATCATGATCCACATCATCTTTTCCATCAAAAAAATCTATAGGACATTTCAAAGGTGAGGGCTGGTTTGTCTTGTGATTATATCTATGAAAAATTAAACAATTATAAAGACATTTTTGCATAAAAATTTTATTTTTAACTAAAGTGTTGTACATGTATTAATAAAAAATATTTAGTTTATGGTACTAATGAAATGATTAATAGTTATTTTAAGTCCCTGTAAGAATGAGCGGTTAATCTCTTACATTCTATAAGCCCCTAATGGGATTGATCTTGTAGTGTCCTTCTTGCATGCCAACCATAGTGTAATAGTGGGAGACTATCATAATATCAGCGCTATCCCAACTAATGTCATTCATGAAAATTTTTTAAAGCTGGTTATTCCAATCAATCAGATCGATGTATTTTTTTAAAGTCTTGAACCATCGAAAGTAAAAAAAATAAATAAATTTAGTATTGTACCACTGCTTATTATGAGGCTGAAAGTATACAACAGTTGATGAAATTTTTGAAATAAACCTTGAATCTTGTATATAAAAGTCTACTTAATTCCTGAATCTGACTAGCCACAATGCAGAGTGTGATGCCTGACATCTGTTTGTATTAACTGTATGATAGGAAGTCAATCATGGCCAGCAAATAACCAGGATGAGAGCACTTAGTTAAGTACAGAAGGTTCATACAGTGAGAAGTTACATCTCAATCAAGATGTCTCTATAATGCTGCAAAACATGAAAGTCCTTCTAATGCTTGGATTCAAAACTGTGAGCTTCACTAAGTAATTGCTTCTGAGTCACTCATTAAATTATAAAAGTATGGAAAAAAACAACTCAATCATCTCCCCCTTAACAAGTTCAATAATCTCCCCCTTAACAAGTTCTCATTTGGGGGGACATCAGGGACATTGTTGTGGGTAGGTTCCCCCCCCCCCCCCATCTCTTCTCTGTGATTCCAAGTAAAGTCACTACACCTTGGCCTGTCCATTCCTTATGTTGACAATCTGGTCCTTTCAAGGGTGCCTTGTATTTCAACATAGCTCATTGTATTGTGGTGTAAAACATGAACTTAGTTACACAGTGAACAAATAAATTTGACCAACAAGAACACATGAACTACAAAATACTAAGTTCCCAGGTATGTGACTAGTTTAAAAAACAGAGGAGTTTTACTATCATTGTTGAAAATCAAAAATAAATAACAGTGTTAGCTAAATATTATTACAATTACCTAAGCTGCGGTACCATACAGAAGTCTGCATATAATGGCGGCAGACAGATTTCCAACAGTTCTGGATTGTCAAATAACTCTGGTGGTGTTCCACCTGTTAAATTAATAATAAAATATGTTTCATCTAAAAGACTATGGGAGTGAAAATATTACATATCCCATGAGTGTCGTTAAACAGGACAAAACACATTGTAAAAATAAGGTGAATTATTCAAAACTCAGTACTGCAGTAATACTTTTTTTTTTCTTTCTGTTAAAATGTTTCAGCAAATTTTCAAAGTAACATAACATAAATGACTTGAATACTATACTAATACATTGTTTTTCTTTGTGCAAAAAAAATATTTGAGCAATCATGCAAAGTATCACATAATACATGTATTTACCTAAAACTTTTAGTTTTTCTATAAACTCTGCTTTAGACATCTGTGACACATTTAATAGTCGAGCTTCTCTAAGTGGGGACTGAAATATACATCAAAATAGACAACTTATATGTCTGGCAGTGATAAGTGAAATGATTAAAGCAGAAACATAATTGGCAAAATTTCTTCTGACAAATAAATCAAAGTGTAGTTTCAAAATGAAACATGAGGAGTGAATACTCTTGTTATAAAAATATTTTTCTTAACATTTTAGATTTTAAGTATGTCTACTTCTTTTAATAAAAAAAATTAAAAAGTAAAGCTCCCTTAGCCCATAAGTCAGCCATTTGGGAAGATAAGTATAGAATTCATCTGTTTCTCCAGCCATGGCATATTAAGGCGTTGTTTGGCTAGCACAACATCCAGTCGCCTTTACTCCCCCAGCTGAATTCATGCAGAGAGCAGATTATAAAAGCCTAAAGCCACTAATGCGCTAGGGCCTATAGGAAATAGTTGAATGAATCAGCACTAGTCTTGCTAATACTATATGTCTTTACAAAGTATTTTCACAAATTAAATTGATTATTCTTGCCAGCTTAAACCTATTAAGATATTTCTTTCAAAACTAAAAACAATAAACTATTGAAAAGCTAAAGCTACATCTCTAAACAATGATATAATCAAAAATATTTAAAATCTTTTCTTTTTTAATTTACATTTTAACAATTCTGGGTTCAAATTTCTCCCTCATTTTGAAATAACGTTACACTCATCAAACGTAAATTATTTGAAAAAACAAAACAAAAAACTAACAGAAATACAAAATCCTTTAATAATTACGGCTTGAAATAATTTGTAAATAATTTACGACAGTCAAAATTAAAATTCATTAAGATATAGATATCAATAACTTTTTTTTAAAATCTGATTCTTACATGTGGTGCTGTTGTGCCTGAAAGGAACATATGTTCTGGTTCTTTATTATAAAGCCTTTTAATGTCCAGTGCTACTAATAAAGATAACAGAGCACCCATACTGAAAAAAAAAGTTTAAGAGACAAGGTATATTGCTGAATTTCTTCAGTAATGGTATCACAGGTTTTTAAATAACTTGCACATTTTATAGCCCATCAGAAAAATAAAGATTGAATAAAAAATAGCCTCAGGTGGGGGTGGGGAAGAAAAAAAGAGACATACCTATGACCAAAGAATGCAAATGGTTTGTCAAAATATTCATCATGGATTGTCTTTACAATCCAATCTATTGTTTCTTTAGCATCAGTGCAGCAAGGCTCTTGATATCTATTTTCTCGTCCAGTCAAGCATACACCAATGACTTATTTTTTCATTATCCAGTGAGTTGAATTTTATAGTAAAATGTTTAAATAATTATTTTTATAATGAAGTAATGTTCTAAGCTAAAACTTTATGTCATAATTAAACAAATAAATTATAAATGTTATATGCTTTGTTTGAATCAATAGCCTTTAGTATATAACATTTCAGAAGTTTAGGGATGGCGGAAACTGTTTTCATGACATAAGGAAAATGGATGAGTGATCTACTGATGCACTTTAGTAAATGTATCTCTATACTTATAAGACGCATTTGCTGTCTGTCTGTCTGTTCCCTTATAACTCAAGATCCAGACAACCAAATAACGTGGAATTTGGTACACGTACACATAATTACGTGGGGAAGGTTATAGGACAGGTTTCGTTTCATCTCGATGGGTAGTTTAATTGTAATTAATTATTTTTATTTTAGTATTTTACTATATTAAAGTAATCTTGACGGCGCCATAAATAAAACTCTTCTGTGACATCATTTCCAGATGATACATTTTACATTTTTAAATTTTCCTACTAATAAAGCCGAATAGAACTTGCGTGCTGGTGCTGTATCGTGCCTTTGTGCTGCAAAGAATTGTTGATGTTTTTTCATGCTTCCCTATTTGTACAGTTTGAGGAAGGTAAAGGAATGAAGAAGGATTTTAGAAGAAGTGTGAAGCCATAATAATATGTATATATATATATATATATATATATATATATATATATATATATAGAGAGAGAGAGAGAGAGAGAGAGAGAGGGAGGGAGAGAGAGAGATAAAGCGAGAGAGAGGGGGGTAGGGGGGAGAGAGGAAAGGAGGGTTGGAGGGAGGATGGAGGAAAGGGGGAGGGAGGGGGAGAAAGGGAGAGAGGGAGAGAAGGAGTGAGGGAGAGAGAGGGAGATGAGAGAGGGAGGGAGAGAGGGAGAGAGAAAGGGAGGGAAGGAAAGAGAAAGGGAGGGAGGGAGAGAGGGAGTAGGGAGGGAGATAGAGGGGAGGGAGAGAGGGAGGGATAGAGAGATAAAGAGAGAGGGCAGGGAGGGAGAGAGAGGAAATTAGGGAGGGAGGAAGGGGGAGGGAGAGGGGGAGAGAGGAGGGCGGGAGAGAGGGAGATGGGAGAGGGATGGATGGAGAAAGGAGGGAGGGAGAGAATGGGTAGGGAGGGAGAGAAAGGGGAGGGAGGAGAGAGGGAGAGAGGATGGGAGAAATGGGAGGAATGAGAGATAAAGAGTGAGAGGGGGAGGAAGGGAGGAAGGGGGAGAAAGGGAGGGAGGGGGAAGGACAGGGGGAGAGAAGGAGGGAGGGAGAGGGAGAGAGAGGGAGATGGGAGAGTTAGGGAGGGAGGGTGAGGGAGGGAGGGAGAAAGGGAGGGAGGGCAAGAGAAAGGGTGAGAAGGGGGGGAGTGAGAGGGGGAGGGAGAGAGAGAGGAAGGGAGAGAGGGGGGTAGGGAGAAAACAGAAGGTAAACTGAAAACCTTATTTTAAACCCGGGCAAAGCCAGGTACTTGCAGCTAATATATATATATATATATATTTCTTTTTTTCTTATCATATTACAGTTAAATTATAGGATAATAATATTAAAAATAAACAATATCTCTAAATATAAATAGTTAATGTTTTTCATTTGATTCTGTTTCATTAAGAAAAATTGGGTATGTAATTCAATAATGCTACTTCTAGCTTCTTCTGGAAATGTGAAGATGGAAGGTAGTGAAATACCCATTAATGAATGCGTTTTTCTGAAGCTTCTCATTTTGATTAAATTCAGAGTGCTTTAAGCTTCAATAAATTAATTTTTGCAAAAGATGATAATCAAGACATGAAAGAGATGCATTTCTTTTATTTTTTTACATCTTGAAATATATATAGTAGACTTGGGGGACTTTGACCAGGACCTGAAAAATCCCAAGGACGATCAAGTGCTATACACAACACGACCAACAGTCTGTGGGACGTAGGGCTGAGTGGTGTAGATACTTAACTGTCAACCTGGGTTCGAAACCTGGGTGAGAACCAAAGCAATTTTTCCAGGTCCCAGAGAAAGTTGGTTTAAGTCCCACAAGTCCATCCAGCTTTGAATGAGTACCAGACTTTAGTTGGGAAAGTAAAAGCGGCTGGGCATTGTGCTAACCACACAATCCCTACATATCAAGGCCGTAGCGGGGGGGGGGGGGTGTGTGTTAATTCTAAAAATCAAATTTTATTATAAAAGATACTTCTTTATCATTGCGTTCCAATTTTTTCTTATATAAAACTCTCTGCACAGCCCCCCCCCCTCAAAACAAAATTCTGGCTATGGCCTTGCTACATATGCAGAGGTTATAGAAACAGATTACCTCTACACACTCACTGCCTTGATGGCCTTTTAAGGCTAAGGGAACTTTACTGAACTACTGTGACCCAGAAGTCATCATGTCTTTAAATCTTACAATTACTATGTCACAGATATACATAATGCATATATTTATTATTTAAATAATGTACTATTTTCTAAAATGACAGTTCATATTTTATACTTTATTCATTCTATAAAGCCTGTCAAATATGTAATGAAAATTCTGATAAAATATATATCTATTCAAAAATGTTATTGGACTGAGTGCTTTTAATATTGCAATTATAATATTAAATTATGATAATACATATTATACTGGTTGGTTTTTAAACCTAAATTTTAAATGACCACTTTTATAGTGCAGAAATGTCCCATCCAGTGATAAAAAATTTTTTATTATTAAAATATTAACCATCAAATTATATCAAAGAATTTATTTGGAAAAAAACTAATAAAAAATTATCCAGTTTTATCTGCAGAAAAAAATGCATTTTTGGTCACATTTTTTAAAAATTTCTTATATAAAATAAGATAAATTCAGAACCTTTTATTCTTAAATATAGTGTCATTGGAAGACATTTAGTACGCACTATCAAAACTAAATATATTATGTTTTTACATTACTGCTCTAAAATTTTTATTGAACTATCTAGAAAGGGGATACACATAGTCTATTCAAGGACTCATGAGAAAAACTAGATTGTGAACAACTGTTCTAAAGCATTACCTTTCCCAGTCTAAAGCTACAACATCTTACAGACCTGAAGTTTGAATAGGACAATGTGCTGGTTGTCATATTCTCTATATCAAATATTCTCAGAAGAATATGGATGCACGATATAGCCAATTAAACTGTTTCAAGAAGATGACTAGAATGACCAAATGAATGCCATTTAATGTTTTTTTCTTCAATAGTAGAATTTTTTTTTTAGTAAACAATATTATATCGCATTCTTGTTTTTAAAAAAAGTTCACCAGCCCTATTTAAAAGCTGACAAAAAAGTGTCTAAGTTTAGGGTTCCATGACTTCAGAAAGTTATAGAGAGCCACTGCACTACACTAAAACTACCCTGTCTTAAATCTTTACTGACAGCTTTTTAAACATAAAATGTTAAAAGGACTGAATGTTTATGACAAGACATATTTATAAACAAATTTTTAAACCTTTCAGCTGTAAACAAAGGACATTACAAAAACTAATTAGAGTGCAAAATTAAGAAAATATTTATTTAAAAATGACTGGAAATTAATTTGAAATTACCTTCAACTTCATCTGCAACATTTTTACCCCAAGCTGTGTAGAATGTGGCCCCTCCCCCTGCCCAGGGAAAACAGAACAATCTCAGAGTGGCATTAGGCCGAGGAAATCTACAATTCATTTCTATTCAACTTTTTCTGAAAAAAAAAGAAAGTAATGAGTTAATATGAAAAAACACACATCAAAGATCTCCATGTTATTTTACAAATGACAGAAAAGGAATCCGAAACATTCTAGTGTCCTTACATGTGAAGAAAATAAAATTTAGTGTTCAGGTTTTTTTTAATTTATGTAATCCTCTGGAGAAAAAACTGACATGATGATTAATGTCTTGTTCTAGCTGCCTGATTATAAGTTACCTGTATGGTCTTATAGTTTTCATTTTCTTCAGTTTTTATAATTATAATAGTTGAACATTTAGAAACAATATGTACCTCATACAACATAAAGGATAATTAATATATATATATATATATATATATATGTATATGTATATAATACATATTAATTAATGATATTACAGTGTGAGCTTAAAAAAAATCTTTATTAGTTGAAGTTTTGAAATAGTTTTTTTTGTGTGAATTAATCAATAAGCTTATTTGACCCTAACAATTTAAAAAAAAAAAAAAATCAGTCAATATCCCACTTACCAAATTCTTTTAGGGAATGTTCACTTATTACATTATGCCCTTGTAAAAAAAAAACTTATGCAATAAGTGAATGGCCCTTGAAAAGAATTAGCAGGTAGCGGTTCAGCAGTAATTGGTTTTAGGTCTTTTGTTATAATAAATATCGTTTTTTGCTGTTTGGTAATACAGATCAGAACAACCATGAAAAAATAACACGTGACAGGCCAAGAATTCAAAATTTCTTTGTTTCCTTTTCTGACCATAAAAATTACAATTAATAAATGTCTCGCAAACTTGGAAATTAATACCTTGAGATTTAAAAAAAATTAGTTTAGAATTACAACATTTAAATTTTATAATGAACCGCTTTAAAGTAAGTAAAAGAAGATTATGTAATTGAATATAAGAAAAAAATAATGATTTATAGAAATCAGGACAAAACTCTGAAAAGGAAAAAATAACAAAACAATAATAACAATAAAAAAGTTAATAATAAATGAATGAAACATTTGACATTTTTATGACTCGAAACTTTGCATCTCCCAGCACAGATGAGATAGAATGCCATGTATCATTTTTTTTTAGGATTGGACTCCATTTTGAATCAGGAGGTAAGTGAATGGGTAGGAAAGCCAGACCAACCTTGGGGTGAAGAGTGGCGAAATGTGTATGGAACCTACGCTCAAGTGAAATAAGCTTTTTTGATAATTTGTGGAAAAAAAAAGCATCACTTCAATTGATAAATACATGGTAACATATGAATTAGCTGGTCTGAATAAATAATTCAATAGACATACAATTGTACCTCGACATTTGAGTGCCCTGACATACGAGATTTTTGAAATATGACCCATCGAGCGAGCAATGTTTTGCTTTGAAATACAAGAAAAAATGTGAGATATGAGCAGGTCGGTCGGCTGCACACAATCCAGTTTACTACGCCTCGTTTGGCTAACATTTTCTTGTGCCTCAGTGTGCTTGTTTGCTTCTCTGACGAATATCTTTGATAAGTTGTCGTAGCAATATAGGTGCTTTTTGTTATTTACAGTATTTAGTCATATTTCTTTTTATAACCATGGGTCTAAAAAAAAGTGAGTGGAAATTTCAGTGCTCAGAAGAAGCGTGAAATCATAGAAAAACATGAGGAAGGTGTGCGAGTGACAGAAATGGCGAGGCAATATGGGCGTAGTACTTCAATAGAAAGTGTCGATAAAGGATATAATACCATCTAAGGGCGTTACAGTAATTTCTAAGTTCCTCCGCCTATCCCCTCCACCCTAGACATATACCATCATCTTTCGTAAAATCAAGTCAGCTAATTTTTAAGTACTGTATATACTCCCATAAAAGTCTACATCGAATATAAGCCGATCCCCTAAAACTGCTTTAAAAATAGCCAGTTTTTTGCAAAAACCGCAAATAAGCCGACCATACAATTGTAACCAAGGCTGGGGCTAGCTGTGACGCCAAGGTGATCAGTAGATAATGTGGTTTAAGGAGATTCCTTTATGACTGCCTTTGTTTGTGTTATTTCTAAGAAATCAGGCACTGTACTGATGATGTTGGCTTCACCTCTAGCTCTAGCTTGGTTATGGTTCACCACTGGTACACCCACAACCATGCGGTCATGTCACTCTCACTTTATTTTATGCATTTGCATAAAGAGTATGTTTAAACACAAATCTATGTTTGATTACACTTCTAGAGAGAATTCCTGTATTATTAGATTATAAATAATAGATATAGTAATACATAGTGTGCCTAGGCAGAAATCTATGTTTGATTACACTTCATGAGATTGTTATTATGGTATTAGTTGGAAACCATAGATATAGGAAACATTTTCTTTTTTTTTAAATATTAAATTTTTTACGCCATTTTTGACTTTGAAAATGAATTCTTCATGGTAATATTCATACTCAGTATAATTATCAGCTAAGCATACATTAAATTCTTTGAAGTGACATCTCTGTGTATATATATTATTAGTACTCTGTACACACAACCAAAAAAAAAAGAGTCAGATAGCAATGAAAATTGGTATTAGTCTCTGTCCTTGTGTCCATTTTGTTTTATGCGCATATAAGCCTACCCTTGATTTCAGTATTGTATTTTACAGTTCTAAATTCGGCTTATATGCGAGCATATACGGTAAATAAGTAAAATAACTTAATAAAACCAGTTTATTTCTTTAAATTCTTTTTTATTATGTTTTTATATAACATTTGTCATTTATAAATACATTTTTCTTATTTAAAAGCACATAACAAAAACAACTGGGGGCTGGGACAGGTTAATGCCATTACATGATTACAATAAATTTCAGCTGGGAAAATTGCTTTGAGGGTAATATCATATCTAGTGATATTACCAGACCAAGTCAGTGATTTGTTTATTTTTTTTACGGAGTGGATACGGTTCTGGCCAGACAGAATCCGTATTTTTTTTTCTGGGTACCAGCCTTAGATGTTGCTCCACACCCTAACCCTATTCCTAACCCTAATATAATGGCTGGTACCCGGAAAAAAAAATACGGGCACCAGCCTTATTCAGCCCCGTAGCCAAGGGGGGGGGCACCGGGGGGGGCCGTGCCCCTCGCTAGGTGTGGAGTGCCCCCCCCCCCCCGATTAAAAAGAAGAAAAAGAGGAAAAAATAAAGAAAAAGTAACTAAAATGAGAAGGTGCCCCCTTGCTGGGTATTGGTGCACTTCTGCTTACTTTGACCTGGCTATGGGCCTGGCCCTATTCCTAACCCTAATATAATGGTGCTGAAGTCTCTTCGTTTTTTTAACTTGTTTAGATATAAATAATGAATGAAATAGTTTGTGTCAATTAAATTTGAGTTAGACAGACTAAATTAGAGAAGAGCAGTAAAAGTTGTTTTTCTATGCACTTACATGAATTTTTCTGCATGTATTTATTTTGAAAAGGGTGGAAACAATTATTTATGTTTAGTTTTATCCAATTTATATCTATGGTTTTATCAATTTATAGTTGTACTTGTAATAACCAGCAGTTAAAAAATGGTAGTGGCTATGTCGCAGTATACAAAAAGGCTATGTCCACGAAAAATGATCATATCGTCATACTATATGTAGATTAAAGAAACTAAATAGGGCATATATAAATTAAATCTTTGAAAGCTACTAAACTAACTCTTTAATGTGTAGACATATTTATAAAATATGTATCAATAATAATATAAAAAAATAAATTTTGTTCATAAATATAAAAAAAAAAAACACGGCAAAAGACGATAAATGTTGGAGGTTTGGAACTATTTGAGTAGCATGTAAGTAGAGTACACTTAACTTTTTACATATAGTTCAATAGCACAGTATATACATTCTGTAGACTATATTAGCATACTGCAATTAGAAAATTTAGCTAGACCACAGATTATATAATTTATATTACGTGAGCAAAATGCTGATTTCATTAAAAGATTAGCTAACTCTTCATAAAAATATAAAATTTTGTATTTAACGAGCTACCTCCCTTGCATTGCACACAGTTGGTACATAATTCAATTTGTCATCTGACTAGAAAACGTCTTCAATGCAGCAGCATAAGTAGATATAGAGTCGCCCGGTACAGTATAAAAATGCCGCCCATTTCCAGTGAAAAAGTACTAAATTGGTCAAAATGCCGCCCATTTCCAGTGAAAAAGTACTAAATTGGTCAAAATGCAGCCCAATGCTAGTTGAAAAGTAAGGGCCATCTAGGGCTGGCGGCTCTTCCGTATCTCCTATTTACTCTTCTGCTAAAAGTTAAAGCGTTTTTATATAAATTGACACTTTAAATTAGAATATTTGTAGACTTCTGTTTTAAATAATGTAAACTTATGAAATATTCCTTTTGAATGTTTAATGTTCAGCACCAGATTCTTGAAATGATGCTGCAGTACAAACAGGCCCGTAGCCAGGAATATTGGATTGGGGGGGGGGCCGAAGACATGAAGAAATGATCCTGGGGCACAGGGGCGGATCTAGAGAACTTTGACGGGGGGGGGGCAAAACATTGACCGGGGGGGGGGGGCAAAACTGTTTTCATTGTTGAAAATTGGTCTTAGAACAAAAAATATTTCGATAATGTAATGATGTATTACCTAAGCTTGCGATAACGGGGGGGGGGGAGGCATGGCCCCCCGGCCCCTCCCCCTAAATCCGCCCCTGGTGGGGTAGAAGAAATGTTCGGGGGGGGGGGCGAAAATGGAGGCGCGAAGCGCCGAAAGCTTGCGAACGGACAGGAGGGGTTTGGGGAGGGGATCTCAGAAATTTTTCGCTGTTCCATATCTGGTATGGTGAATTTTAGTACCGATTGTTTAGCTATTAATTAGTTTGTACTTTATTATTTTATTATACATATGTATAAAAATGAAGTCAAAAGTCAATGTTATTTTATTAACTTATTTAAGTTGCTAGTTGTCCTCAGAAGATATCAATATATAAAACTATTACAAGGCTGCGAACAGGCCCATCGACAGAAATTTCGGGCCCCTGGGCAGGGGTGACGCGGACCCCCGTGCTAATATTAATATTTTAAAAATTTTATTGGCCAGCTCAGTCCGGGCCCTAAAAACTCGCCGGGCCCCTGGGCATCTGCCCCCTGACCCCCCTCCACTCGTCGGAACTAGTTGCGAACTTATATCATTATTCGTTTCAAATTTGCAAACGTCGTGGTTTAGCATGAATTTACCTAAAAATGCTTCAGCATTCAGATTGTCTGTTAAATCTTTTTCAAATGCAAGCAGGAAAAGATTGCTTAGACGCTTTTGTAACATTGATCAGCGATATGGGGTGAGCATTCGTGTGAGGGTTGAGAAACTGCTCTCACACACGGCTGTTGAAGCCCCGAATGCCAATGCTGCCCAAAATACCCAGAAGTGAACTTCAGTAAGATTCAATCGTTTATGCCCAAAAATTAGATAAGCTATATATGTAAATAAAATAGCCTGAATGATTGCCAAAATATAAACTTTTAAGTTTTTATTATTATTGATTTATTTAACAAAATGATTGATGTTTCATTATTAAAATTCTGTCAAAAAGCTCAAATCATGCACGGGGGGGGGGCTCAGGTCATGAACGGGGGGCTCAGCCCCCCCAGCCCCCCTCTAGCTACGGGCCTGAGTACGAAAAATGAATATCTCAATTTCAGATAAATCTATTTCAGGAATAAGCCTAATGCCGCAGCATCAAAAGTAACCATCTTTATCCACCTCTGATTGTGAATGGTCTTAGTAGCAGCTCCAATAGCACCCAGCCATATCCAGCTTTGCAAACTACACAACAAACAAACTTTCATTTTTGTTAATATTATGTTTTATTACAAGATCTAGATCACTAAAACAAATATTATTTATTTATTTAGTAGGGTGGGACGGATGGCAGAGTGGTGTAGATACTCGACTGTCGACCTGAGAGTCCTTGGTTCCATCCTCGATGAGAACCGTGACATTTTTTCCAAGTGTAATTTGGTACAAAGTCGTCCAACTAGTCCACCCAGCTTTAAATGGGTACCTGACTTAAGCTGGGGAAGTAAAGGCGGCTGGGCGTTGTGCTAACCGCACAATCTCTTCATATGCCGAGTTATAGAAACTTAAAAAAACCATCTCAGGTCTATTGATATCTGTAAGTGACACATGGAACGTTGATTTTTTAATTCACGTTTTCACCTGTACACTGACATTTTAAGACAGTATAGTAAACACATTCCAAATGTTTTACCAAAAGCACATGCACAAATAGACGCCTTAACATAGTGTAACATTGGTCAAATGACTTTTGTACTAGACATAGTCCAACAAGTCATACATAAATATATATGTGTATGACACTTAAGTTTATAAGTATGAAAAATGTAGGCTGATGTCTGAGACTGATGTCTGAGACTGATGTCTGAGGCTAATGTCTGAGGCTGATGTTGAGGCTGATGTCTGAGACTGATGTCTGAGACTGATGTCTGAGACTGATGCCTGAGACTAATGTCTGAGGCTGATGTCTGAGGCTGATGCCTGAGACTGATGTCTGAGGCTGATGTCTGAGGCTGATGCCTGAGACTGATGTCTGAGGCTGATGTCTGAGACTGATGTCTGAGACTGATGTCTGAGGCTGATGTCTGAGGCTGATGTTGAGGCTGATGTCTGAGACTGATGTCTGAGACTGATGTCTGAGACTGATGTCTGAGGCTGATATCTGAGACTGATGTCTGAGGCTGATGTCTGAGGCTGATGTCTGAGGCTGATGTCTGAGGCTGATGTCTGAGACTGATGTCTGAGGCTGATGTCTGAGACTAATGTCTGAGACTGATGTCTGAGACTGATGTCTGAGGCTGATGTCTGAGGCTGATGTCTGAGGCTGATGTCTGAGGCTGATGTCTGAGGCTGATGTCTGGGACTGATGTCTGAGGCTGATGTCTGAGACTGATGTCTGAGACTGATGTCTGAGGCTGATGTTGAGGCTGATGTCTCAGACTGATGTCTGAGACTGATGTCTGAGACTGATGTCTGAGGCTGATATCTGAGACTGATGTCTGAGGCTGATGTCTGAGGCTGATGTCTGAGACTGATGTCTGAGACTGATGTCTGATACTGATGTATGAGGCTGATGTCTGAGGCTGATGTCTGAGGCTGATGTCTGAGACTGATGTCTGAGGATGATGTCTGAGGCTGATGTCTGAGACTGATGTCTGAGACTGATGTCTGAGGCTGATGTCTGAGGCTGATGTCTGAGGCTGATGTCTGAGGCTGATCGATGTCTGAGGCTGATGTCTGAGACTTGTATTGTGTCATATCTTTGGAATTAGTAAGTCTAGAAAGAACCTATTATCAACTTGACAATTTTTTTTCAGTTGTATTTTTAAAAATCTATTTTTAATGTTTTTATTTATTTGAAGATGTGTTTATAAAAACAAAAACAACAAAAAAAAATCATTTAGTACAACATACGAATTAAAAATTACAAGTCAACCGAATATTGAATGAGAGCACCAGAACATTCTAAACATCAGAGGCGTATGTGACGGCTGGCGCACTCCAAATTATGAGGCACACCACAAGCCCAAATTTAAATCTAAAATCATAATTTACATTTTTTTTTACTGCCTCTATTTGGGATGAACGGCCAAATATTGACTTACCATTTTCCACCTAAACTAATACTAAAAAAAATGTTTGTAAAATATTGTGGATTCAAGGAATACAAATAAATAATGTTATTATTGTTATTTTTTAGTACAACTTTTATCAGGTAAAATATGTTCAGTTAGTTTTTTTTAGATAGGTAAACGAGAAGTAGACCTATATCGTACATGGAGGTGCTACATCACTGGGTTTTACATTGTTAAGTAGTAAAGTTCCCTTAAGCCCCAAAGGGCTTATCGGAGCAGATGAAGTGTAGAATTCATCTGTTATAATAACCTCGGCTTATAAAGGGATTGTGTGGTTAGCACAACGCCTAGCCGTCTTTACTCTCTCAACTTTAAGTCAGGTACCCAAATAAAGCTAAGTGGACTTTCACCATGAACTGAAAAATTTCCAAGGTTCTCACTGAGATTCGAACCCGGACCCCTCCTGTCAACAGTCGAGCGCTCTACACCACACGACCATCCGTACAATTGTTAAGTAGAGGATTGCCATATTTAGCATTGACGGCATCAGTTTTTAGATTTATAAAATTCACAGTACATGTACAATAAAGATTGTCCCATTCTATAAATAAATCAATTTTGGCTATCCCAAATGTAACCGTTATCAATTTCAACCTAAATCTAGAATACTGGCTAAAAAAAAAACCGAAAGATTAAAAATCTATTCAAAAGGACAAAACATATATACATTTTTAAAAATAATTTGGTATGTTTCAAAGAAAACGACCAACAATTCTATCCACAATAGACAAACACATTTCCACATCATTTAAAGAAGGACATACAAAACAAACTACTGATCGATATGTTCAACTTTTTATTTTCGAATAAAAATTCCTTCAGCTCAACAGTTTTCATTGAAGCTGTTCGAAAAAATTGTCGTCTTTTTTTTTGTTTGTTTACAAGAGAGATCGAATTTATTGAGGAATATAGAAACACACAGAATACCAACACGGCTGGTCTTTTGAGTTGTTACTGTTTCCTTTCAACCACCGCAAGTTTTTAATCAAAAGTATACGCAGACAAGTGGACAATACTCTGAGCAAATCGCTTCTATTAAATAGTATCGAGGCTTTGAATTACCCCGTGTTCATCACGTGTCTGACTGTGAAGAATTCGATTTTTGTGTGTGTGTGTGTGTGTGTGTAGAAAGTCTTCTACGGCTATCACATTTGACGATCAAACGTAGCTGAGGAATACTATTTATGTTTCAATCAATGCAGCATATTATATTTGGTCTAGCTATGGGGATTGAGCCGGTTTGATTGATTCTAAAATATATATATATATATATATATATATATATATATATATATATATATATATTTATACATAGTTCTATTGGCCACATCTACATTGAGGGTCCGACCCCCCCCTCCCCATTATGGTTATGGTTGGTGATCAAATATATAGTGGGGCTGGGAGGGCGTGGTGGTGGTGGTGGCTGGGTGCCCCCCACCCCCACAAGAGTAGGGCCACAATGGTAATCGGCGATTTACATTTCATTGTCAAATGTAGCCACAAGCATGATTGGTTCGTACAATGGACTTCAGCTCGTTGGCCGCAATGGTAATCGAGGATTTACATTTTATTGTCAAAGGCAAGGCCGTTTTAAGATCATTGTAGGCCCTAGGCACTTTCAAAATCGTAGGCCCTCCCCGACTACATTTTTTTTATATTTTCAAGAATGCACCCCGGGCCTGCAGGGGGCCCCGAAAGCATCCGTTAAATTGGGCCTTGCAATTCGTAAGGCCGGCCCTATTCCGCTAGATCGTATCAGACTTGCTAAGTTCACAATGAACGGTTATGACTTTTCACATCTTATAACATATTTTACACATTTTAAAATTCAATTTGTTCATTTTTCAAAATTCTAACGGTTAAAAATAGTTCCAAGGGAGTTAATTTATATATTCTAGTACTCTGTATATTGAAATGTATATAAAATACGCCATATTTATAATTTAGACACCATCAATTTATTTCATTAATTGGAAAATTAAAAAATTCGTTAGACTGGTGTATTGTCGGAGTTGTACGCTCTAAGATAAATAAAATTATTAAACAAATAATATTGGTTAGCTTTGT
>JAGDYQ010000025.1:3821377-3835588 GCA_021962125.1 Bulinus truncatus | reverse complement strand
ATATATTTATATATATTTATTTAGCCAGAACATTTGTATCTTTTCTCCTAACCGTACTAAAACAGTATGGTTGTAGCGAAGTAAGCAGACTTGGATTATATTACACACTAATACTAAACTTACCGCCAGACTGACTGTTAGTGTTGATGTCAAAAGATTACACTGTGTCACAGTAGCCAGATTTCAACAAATGCCATAGTTTTACCAATTTTTTTTTTTAATATTTGCGAACAATTAAAAAAAATGTCAAGGGATTAATAAATTAAAAAAGATTCAAACATGAAAAAACAGCGTTAAAGCAGCATAATACTAAGTACGGGGCAGCGTCAAGCTGAGTCTGATTGTAATACACATATAAGCAATGTTGAGTAATTATGAAAAGGCTAAGCATGAGAAACATTTAAAAAGGTCAAGGGTGGCTTTCGCGAAACTGAAAATCTAATAGCATTAGTTACGCTCCAATAAATCACTGGCAATTTACTTTCTCCATTCATACCTGGTTATTTTTTTCTGCATGACTGCCGTTCAGTGAAATTGATTTTAGCGAGATATTTTAGGAATGGACAGAAATCAGTGAAGAACATACACAGACTTGTTACATACACTTTGTTTTTTTTTTTTGTCACAAGGGGACAGGCTGTTGTAGAATGCCTGGTCCCTGCTGTAGAATTTTCACGCTACGGGGCTGCCGCGAATTTGTAATAGACTATAAACAAAATGGTCGCTTTCTGCATTTAACAATTTTATTATAAACAGAATATCTGAAATAAAGTAGATAAATTTATAAGGCTGTGGCTATACGGGCCCGATTGTTATTTGGATCCGTGGCAAATATGCACTAAGCTTAGCTATATTTAAACTTTATAAGACAAAACCCGAAAAAATAATAATACAGAGTCCGCTTAGTGGAACCCTAGACACCGAGTAACGATTAAATCATACAATTCAAACAATTATAAGAAAAAAAAAACAATAATAAAGTTTATGTATAGCTAAGCTAAGAAGTGCATACTTGCCACGGGTCCGAATAACAATCAGACTTGATTGGGACGGGGGTCCGAATAGTCACTTCAAATTTATAAATAATAAATATAAATACTGAAGTCTTTAAAATATTTTAAAGAATGTATCATTTTACTATTTGCTAATTTGATCATTGAAATAACTTTTTATTACTTATGAAAATGGCGACTAGTGAAACCTCGGTCGAAAATAATGATATGATTCTGGAGGCACTGAAATAGTTTGTTTTTAGTAAAACCGACATGCGTATATTTTTCAAGTTCCTGACTATGGGGCAGTCCCGTAGCGTGAAAATTCTACATCAGGGGCCAGGCATTCTACAGCAGGGGCCAGGCAATAGCAGGGGGGCAGGTAATACATTTTACTAAGTAGAACAAATAAGCAGAGGGGGCCAGACAAAACCCAAGGGGGGGGGCTAAGCCCCCCCGGCCCCCGCACACGCTACGGGCCTGATTCGCGGTCAAATAATAATACGAAATGACGCGTTCTATTTGTCGTTTTAGTAAAAATTTATTTTAAATGATTGATACAATTATTCTATGAAATAAAACTGTTTTAACTTTATATATAACAAAATAACATGCCATTAAAAATCGGAGGGTAAACCAGATTTAAAACGAACACAAAACGATTCCCCGTTAAAGAATTCTTGTGGCGATGTGCGTGCACGCTATTATTTTAACGCTGTTACTGTTGTGGCTTTCGTAAAAATAACAACATTTCAAATTGTAGAGGCAAACAATCAAACAAATTTGGAATTTTAAAGCTAAAAAAAAAAAATTCTGCTGTAAAAAAAAAAACATTTGGGAGCCGTGGAGCCGCCAGATCTTGTCGGCTCCGGCTCCAGCAAAAAGTAGCGGCTCCGGCTCCGCAAGCCTGCAAGGGGAAAAAAAACTTAATTAAAAACTCCATTGACAGGGTGTCATTGTTGGCTGGTTTGCGTAAAGCGTGACCTATTCTTAGTAAACGTCTGGCCGTTTTCGGTGATGATCTAATAATGACATTTTCAGACCAACGATGCAATAAGATACTATGTTTTTTAAGTGAAAAAGAACAACAACTTTCATACAAGGCAAGAAATTGGTAATGTATCCACACAACCCGAAAGACACAGACGATGTTCATCAATCTAAATGTATCCACACATCCAGAAAGACACAGACGATGTTCAACAATCTAAATGTATCCACACATCCAGAAAGACACAGACGATGTTCATCAATCTAAATGTATCCACACATCCAGAAAGACACAGACGATGTTCAACAATCTAAATGTATCCACACAACCCGAAAGACACAGACGATGTTCAACAATCTAAATGTTTCCACACATCCAGAAAGACACAGACGATGTTCAACAATCTAAATGTATCCACACAACCCGAAAGACACAGACGATGTTCAACAATCTAAATGTTTCCACACATCCAGAAAGACACAGACGATGTTCAACAATCTAAATGTTTCCACACAACCAGAAAGACACAAGCGATCCTCCTGTCCTGTATTAAAATGGGTAGATATTACTGATGCCCCAACCATTTCAGTATCTTCTTGTTTTACCTTCATCGGGATGGCTTTTATCCCGCACATAAGATCAGATAGAAATCTAATCTGTGAAGCTCACCAGTAAATACCTAGACTGAGTTGTTCAGAGTGTACATACAATCCACACATCACACATACGTGTATAAGCTTTCACGTGTTTAATATAACTCTTTCTCGCAACGTCCTAATTAAGCCAGTCTCTGACTCGAATTTTTGTGTCTCCATTCTACTAGCCATGCTCTACAACCACCCAATAGTGATCGTTGTCAACTCAGACGGGTAAAGCTGATGGCAAAATATTGTAGAAAAATATGTACTGAACCCTGTAATATGATACCAACGAAGTAAGTTATTAACTGTAAGAAAAGTACGCATCTTCGACCCAATTGCAAGATAATAATTTCACACATGGGTGGGTGCGATGTACTTTTACTGGGCATTAAGCAGTGACGGGGAAAACTTTACCTGTTCAGGTATCTCTAGTGTCGTAAACTAGGTAGGTGTGGTATAGGCGAAAACAAAGGTGTTATTGAACTGGTTGAAAAGCATAGTACAAAACCGGAAGTCAAAGTGGCTTCTATCTTAACATCGCATCTCGGCTAATGAACATTTCAATATGCCGGCAGAGAGTGGATGGAAACTGTGTGGACAAGGTAATGAACAGGAAGTTAATTAGAAACATTTTGAGAGATGAACAAATAATGGCTAATTGTACAGATATCGGGGAGGATGGTTTGGAGAAGTACACAGGTCATTAATGAGACACACGTCCATTATCTTACATAGCTTAAGTCGAGTGTATTCTGAGAACATGTTTATCGCATGGAATTAGTGGTTTATATATAAAAATTTATTTAAAATTAGTTGTTGTTTTTTTTTAAATAGACTATAACTAAAATGACTCATTTAAATTTTATGGACTAAAAAAAAAGGGCGAGCGCCAAGAGGTGTTAATTACGATGCATTTATTTCTAGCGCCCTCGCTTTTAGTCAGTCAATAAAGTTTAAATAAATTGTATGATCTAAACCCGAGTTCGGCAAACTTTCTGAGTGGCGGGCCACATTCAGTACATTTGACAGGCAGACAGTACCAAGAGCAGACAGATGGAGTGTTGACATGAACAAATATAGAAGGCTAATACTTATATTATTCACTTAGAACTGTGTGGCGGGACATGAGCCTCATTAAGACATCCATCTATAAATCATTAGAGAAATAATTTTCGGTGCGTATGTTTTGTTTGTTTGTTTTTTGTAACTTTAGGTGTCAAAAAGTAAAATAAAAACAAAATAAGATTGAAATTGAACAAACTGCAACCAATAAAATTACCCCTCCCCTCCCCTATACCTTTTCCCAAAGCACTGTAACATATGATATATTGAAGGCTGGAATGATAACAGTTAATAGTATATTTGTCAACAAAATCCGTTGTTGAAATCTAAATATTTTTTGTCAGATCCCATACTGTAAATAACAAAACATTTATTGACCTCGCTATAGAAGTTAACTCCAACAGATGACAGCACATTAGGGTGATAACAAAAAAAATTTTTATGAAACCACTTGCAATCGAGGAACTTTTATGTGTAATATAAGAATATCAATAGCATTTTTGATTTTTTTAAAATAAGTTCCCCCACCTCCTCATTTTTCGGAAGAAAAAAGTGAAAAAATATTTTTTTTTCAAAAAAAAAAGGACAAGTTTTTTTTTTAGCTTAATTCAAAAGAGTAATAATAATAATAACTTATCAACTATATTAACAAATAAGATACAGATCAGTTAGTAATATGTACATAATGTACAAGAAATGTGTAAAACATATTTTTCTTATGAAATTCAGATTCAAAAATTCAAATTTTCTCGATTTTGCATGAAGTTCCTCCATCAGTTTCACAGCACGTTCAGCATTTTGGTTAGATCTGGGAATGTCAATTAATGATCTCCCGAATGACCAATGCGTCTTTAAACACTTAATTGCCTTCTTGCATTTATCCTGATGAGTGTAAACAGTTCATTGACGGACGCTTTATATTAGTGTTGCGAATGGAACCAAGCATTAGCCCATTCGTAGATGAAGTTGCAAGCAGGAGCGAGGATGTCGCGCCACTCTGGTATCAGAAATAATGCTATAATAGTATATATCGCATGTGAGTTCCATCTTGCCTAATGTAAATTTGGTAGTTTCTTCCAGCTGGTGCGAGGCCAACGTGAAGTTGTTTTGTAATGACGATATGCCTGACATAATTCATAAAACGAACTGATATTTATTAATTGCAAGTATTGCCAGTCGCTTCGGAGTTTTAGTTTTTATGTTCTTATTTCTTGAACAATTGGCATCCAGGGTTCTCGCCTGTGCTAACACCATCTGTCACAAGGAGGCGGTAATCAGCCTGAAGAGTGGCATAGTTTTGCGTTAATTTGTCAATGAATAAATAGTTGAGTTCTGGTTTGCTCGTTGGCTCTTGAATAAGAAAATTCAAGACGTTTTAGAAAGAGGTCGAGTACATGGTGCTGACAGCCAATATATTGTGGCTTCTGAAAGCCCTTGCTCAAGACATCATCCTGTATGAGCTTTACAATCCCGAGCAAACGACCAGTATTTATTGCGGTTGTGTCGTATATTATCACGCAAATATTTTTCCAAGCATCATATTCATCAATTAGCTGATGTAGTTCCTTTTTGAATGGCCGCGGCAGAACCACTCTCACATTAAAGAGTACCGAGTTTGATTTCGGTTGTCATATTTTTTCAGCAGAACTGCTTGATACTCTTCCCCTTGCACTCTTTTACCATCAAACTGGAGACAATCTTTGCTTTGAAGTTTTTGAAAAATTTTGGTTTTCATTTTCCGTCCTTCAGAGATTACTCGTTTCCAAACACCCGCCTGACTTGGAACCGGCTCATCATGACCATGTTCAGCAATGGTTGCAAGAACGTCATATGCTTTATGTGTAGAAATGTTGTTTTTCAGTCCTAGAAAACCCACTGTTGTAGTGCTTGCTCTTAGGTATTTTGATTTGCATTCAGGAGAAGATGACGTGGAAGAATAGGTTGTCGAGTCGGGTGAAGAAGCAGAGCTTTCAGAATCCGAAGATTCTGAGACAGTTGTATGTGTTTGTGTAGGTTGTGAGACAGTTGTATGTGTTTGTGTAGGTTGAGATTGAGAAAAGCTGGCTTGAGATTGAGTTTTGGATAGTCGGAATCGTTTTCTTGAGTGGATTTATTCTAAAGGGGCTTGTTTGACCATTGAATAACCAATCTTTCCTCCACTCTTAACTTGCCTCTGGTAGAGCTCTTTATCATCCTTTTCCATTTTCCATTAACGTTGTTGACATCAAATAACTTAGAAAGTGTTGTAGTAAATTTATCAGACGGATTCTTTTTGTTTTTGTCATATAAATCAGATAATTGAGTTTCTTTCTGATTAGTGCGCTGGATAATAGTGGAAAGTCTAGAAATTCCCTCAAGAGCAATTCTATATCCGTTATCATAATTTTGATTCGATCCAGTCTCCGTTTCTGGCTATTGAACAGAAAAGTGATGTTTCCAAGAATTTGACGGTTTGTGGGCATCCTTGTGAGATTGATTAGCTTTTCAACAGATGGAATTCTCGGATTCCTATTCTGTTTAGAAGATGAGGGTAGATGCCTTGCTTATAAACAAATGGAATTAACTGACTGGAATGTGCTTAAAAGCAGTCTAGTAAGTCATGTGAAAATTCAGTGTTAAATTGAAACCCATAGTCAAACTGTGCCATATGCGAAAACAAAAAATGAAAAGGTGGGGGAACTTTTTTCAATTTAAAAAAAAATTAATGTTGCTACTGTCATCTACATATAATTGTTCCTCGAATGTAAGGGGTTTCAGTTTCATTACGAAAAAAAATGAAAATAGTTATCACCCTACAGCACATGATTAAGTTGTGTGGATATCACCAGGTGACAAAACAAACGTATTTCCTTACATGAATCCAGCAACAGTTTTTCTACGGATAAGACCTTTGTCAAGACCTGTCAGAGAAATACAGAACAAGTGTGGGACCAGAGATTCTGAAGATGTCTGGGCCAATGTAATAAGCCCCGGTACCCCAAGCGAGCAGTACTTGTAGCTACTAAAATAATGACATGGCTGTCAGCGGCACACACCGCTTCTCTCAAACAGTAGCACATCTGAGATCAGAGAACAATACAAGAACCTAAATGTGAGTTTTTTCCCAACTAGTATAAAGGAGGGTAAAATCCAATCCAATTACATCAATAATAACAAAAATCTAGCAAGGGAGGATTTTCATTAACTTCAAAAGTGGGCGTGGTTCCAGCAATAAACTTTCAAATCAATATCCCCATCCACTCATGTTTGCTTGGAATGAAATTAACCAGGGAAAAGAAAAAAAAAGTTGACAAGTTAGAAATAAGTGAGCATTCACTGTGAGACTTCACAGGGATAAAATGCCATTCAGTTTACACTTTATTGTTGCTCTGCTGTTTCTCTCTTTTTTTTATATCACTGATCCAATGCCATTATTTTTAGAATACTAATCAAGGGGGAGAATTTGTGAAACTAAATTCTTTCATCTATGAACAAGGAGTTACAGAACATAATTATAAAATAGTTCATTTTTTTTTTTCAGATTTGATAAGATGGCAGCAAGTGTTTTTACTGTATGGTCATACAGTATCATTATATGAAATGATCAAATATATGGACAAGATGATATGTTAGAGGAGGAGAGAGGGGGTGGGTGACACATTTTAATAAACACACTTTCAATTAATTTATAACCTAAAGAAATATCCTTCAAGTAAGTTGGGTGATTTTTCTGTCCACAATTCTTGAAAATACTGTTAAATACTTTTGACAGCTGCCTGATTTCTCTCAGAGTATTTGCTACATGAATGTCAATTCCAACATAAACCCACCACAGGAGAGCTGACATTCACAACTTAAAGAAAGAGTGGACCTGTAAGGAGATTGCACTTTCAGATTTTTACCTTATTATGTGAAATCACTGTTTAAAATAAACCAGAAGCAAAGGCATCACCAAAAATAATGTAACTTCATGAATAATTAAATTACCTTAAATGAAGACAAAACAAAAATGTATATTGTATTATATCAGTAAGATTTTTAAAAAACAAATGAACAACAGTAAGTAGACAAAATTATTCTGCAACTAATTTGGACCCTCCGATGAGGGATTCTCAATAATATAGATAGATACGGACACAACCTGATACCCGAGTATTTATTGATCTATATATCTGGACGGACACAACCTGATACCCAAGTATTTATTGATCTATATATCTGAGAAGTAAAGAGCCACTTACCACTTGCCGAGAGAGGGAGTGAAACTCAGAAGGTAAAGAAGACAACGATGTCCTGCGTCCCCTCTTAGGGATTAATGTCCGCGAGGAGGCCATCCCAGCGGCTGCAGTAGACCATAGCTAGAGGAAATAAGGGGGAAAGTACATTATTCACACTGGCTACAAGTATATACGTAGAGAAAGCAAATAATGCACTCAGTATCATTTTTCTCAAAAAAAAAATAATTTAAATTAATTTAAAGAACAAAATAATAATACATTCTAAAATACGACAAGTGGAACAAGTGCACTGTTTGCAGAGTTACAAGACTGATGCACATGAAATGATAATTGTGGTTAGGTTTACCGTGTGACTGTGCAAGTGTGAGCAATTTTATTTTTTTAAGTAATCACCATCAGGTGGTTAGGTCGAGTTCTCTATAAGGATGAGATATAATACTTTAATATATGCAGCGAACAGGTAGACACTACCGGGCCAGTTTTACAATGCTGCAATAACCATTGGATAACCTCTAGAAGCCATGTGTAACTGGCGTTGCTAGAGTTTGAACCGGTGAAACTGCAGCACGCCGACATGTGAGCTGCAACTAAGACAAAGTGTTGGCCGCAACTTTTCCTATCCTGCCCAAACCTTGTTCCCAATGAGTACGTGAATCAGTGTGAATCAAGGTGTTACACTACCTATGAGAAGATATGCATGTATGTTTTTTTTTTAGCTTTGCATAAAATATGTAACTTTTTTAAGCTATAATTAAAATTATGTGGGGTTCATTAAGGATCCAACATGAGTCGATGTACTTGAGTCAGTAAGTTAAAGACATTATAATTTCAAGCCAACACACAAGTGACCTGCACCAGACAGAAACATTGAACTGTGTTGGGTTTTCATGCAATAGCTTACAACAATGGATTTTTTTTTTAATCATGAAAAAAATATGTGTCTGTCACTGTACATGAATTTTAAGTTGGACACTTCATCAATCTTTGTGTGTTGTTGTTGTTTTTTTAAACCAACGTGCAAAGTGACAAACAGTATTGAGATCAAGGGCTCCCATATTTTACTATACCAGACCCAAAGGCAGAAAATGTTTGTTTTTTTGCAACCCTGTTGTCAAAAAATAAATAAAGACAAAGATGGAAATATAAAAAAAATCGAAGTTTGAGGAACCATCATATAGGCTAATTCACACAACTCCACCAGTGTTGTACAGTGACTTTTAGGTAAGGGATTATCTGACTGAATGTGTTTCATTCTGCACAAACCACCACTGGGGTCGAGATCTACACCTGGGTAACACTGGTTTCAATAAACAATATCATTTTACGGACCTAACTGCAAGTTGAAAAAACAAATATTGTACACCATTGATTTTATTTGTAAAAGAGTAGGATACGACCAAACAATAATACGTTGATACATTACAACAAACCATTACATGTAACGGTTTACCGGCCATTAATAAAACCCATCACTAAAATTGTATGCCATGAATTAATATTTGTGTAGGCTAAAAGAAAAGTATTGTAAAATGCAATACTATGAGATAAATGGGGGAAAAAAAAGAATAGTCGATATAGATGTAGCCCGGCTGTAGGTTCTTTTCCTAGTCAAGTTAATACATGTATCATGTAGTTCCATTTGTTATCATCGGAAAACGCTTTCACTATGGACGTTGACAGAATAATTCGGCAGGATGAAATAATTATTTAGGACTTTAGAGCACATTAAGATTAATTTTACGAAACTATTCTAGGGATAAAATATTTTTGTTCGTTCACTCATCAAATTGCAGGTGAAAATGGAACAATTGTAAATAAAATCAATAAAGTATACTTTTATCTTAAAAAATGGCGTAGTTCGCATTATACAAAACAACAAAATTAAATGCCTTCAAGTCTATACACATTTAATCATTTGTACTTGTTTGCCCACGTGCCTTATATATTTTTGACTGGGTGGATTACTCGTAGTGCATAAATTAAAGGAATTCCAATTACCAGACAACTTCATGGCTTGACTAGAGGAGATTATCAGGCCAGTATCATTCACCGGACTTAATGTCAAAAATATTGAAAGGGTTTAATTATAATCATATCAGACAAGCTAAAGGCAACCAATTAAAAATAATTATTATAAAACGAAAAATATTAAATGATAACAATGAACATATTAAAAATGTACTGATCAAAAGTCAGAACAAACATAGTGTGTCTAAAAATGTAGATTTCTACAAGCATTACAAGGCTGGGGTAAATATTGCTCTGCAAGAGGAACTCAACATGATGACACAAGAAATATAAGTACGTTGGTACCAGCCATTAATTAGTAATGGATATATATTTTTTTTTGAAATGTTGAATGATCTTAATCACAATCTCCTTTTATTAGGAACACTTCACAAGACTATATAGGGAACTATAAATAAATGTTTCCACTTATTTTTAGCTAAGAAGCTCACCCCCCCTCCCCCATCTATACGATTATATCTCATTCAGTCACCTCAACAAAGCCTGCTACAAACGCAGTACACAAAAAAAGTCCACAAACCACTGGGTCGTGCTTGTCTTACTTGATTTATCATACCAGTATGTTAGTGTGACTAAGCCAGGTATACGTGTCGGTGCCTGTTGAGTTTCATCTGATGAAGTACAATCATAACTCACTGTTGAGTATCAATTAACTGTCATACTTTCACAGGGAAGCCGGGAGTGTGAATTGTGTACAGGTGCATAGTGTGTTGCTGCTCATATACCCGCCATGGGTGTGAAGTGTGTACATAGTGTGTTGCTGATCATATACCCGCCATGGGTGTTAAGTGTGTACATGGTGTGTTGCTGATCATATACCCGCCATGGGTGTTAAGTGTGTACATGGTGTGTTGCTGATCATATACACGCCATGAGTGTGAAGTGTGCACATAGTGTGTTGCTGATCATATACCCGCCATGGGTGTGAAGTGTGTACATAGTGTGTTGCTGATTATATACCCAGTACCGCCGAGAGGGGGGGGGGAAATGCCCAGGGGCCCGGAATGTTTTAGGGGCCCAGACTGAGCTGTCCATCAACTTTTGAAAATATTATTATCAGCACGGGGGGCTCGTGACAGCCCTGCCCAGGGGCCCGAAATTTCTGTCGGTGGGCCTTCATATACCCGCCATGGGTGTGATGTGTGTACATGGTGTGCTGCTGATCATATACACGCCATGGGTGTGAAGTGTGTACATAGTGTGTTGCTGTGCTTATCACACCAGAGAATCATTTTAAACTAAAACTGGTATAGATATCACTACTACAGCACCACCACGATTCGCTGCCATTAGCTTTAACAATAATATTTGGCACTGTGACCTTCAATATTTAGTTTTAACATTCAATTAAAGTAACAATGAGAGTTAGTCAAGTGTAATATTGGACGTATAGATAGATACTGGTAAGGTTTGTCCACAACACGTCCCAGTTTGAGCATCACCCACCCCGGGGCCCAGGCTTGTTACGTTCAATCATTGACTGAGAAAGTAGTTATAAATTAATGAAGAAATATTCCCGGAACTTTTCTGCCTATGCATGGGATTCTTGATAAACACCAAAGTACAGCTTTGGTACATCCTCGCATGAACAACTTTATACAATGTAAAATACATATATATTTATTTAGGGACTTCACACATTATATAAAGCAAAAAAATTATCAGATATTTACCCATTACACCAACCCCTAATTATATAACTTTAGATTCTCCCTCTCACCGATGCACACAGAAACATTTTTCACGGATTTAATGTAATGTTAATTGATTGAGTTATATAGCGGACATCAACTAACCTCACTCCTCCATATATAACGGATCATAGAAAAAAAAATCAGAACCCTCTCTTTATCGCGCAGTATTTGTGACCTGTTCCTTGTAATTCGCTCTTCAAGAAATTAATCTTTTAATATTCACAGCCCGATTTCGGTTTGGAAAGGGAAGGGGGGTGGGTAACAGGTTGACCCTCCATAATCTCAGTTTCTGGTCCCAGGTAACCACCAGAAAAATCTGGTCTTTATGCAACCTGCTTCCAGGGATAAGAGCACCCGAAGTATTGACCAGCAGTTCAGGTGTATGATCATAAAATGATCATCAAACACCATAGGTCTGTATCGTAAGGGAAATAAAACCAGGGCACGAGAAGTATCACGGTGATACCTTCAAAATTACAGCAGGAAAAAAAAAGTCTATTGAGATCAAAATGTCTATGGCAACTAATTAAGAGTTATTAAAAAAAAATAGCTAAACAATATATATATATAGATAGATAGATAGATATAACATATTCATGAACTTACAACGAGCTTTCAGGTAAAACTCTAGATTTGATGGTATCTCACTCGGCTCTACTTTAATTGTATATCTGACCATCCCTGGATCCAAGTTGATTTCTTCTAAGGTCAGCGCCACACCAGCATAAACTGTCTGGAGTGTTAATGGTTAAATGTATCCCAGGAGTCGAACTACTAACTATGGACGGCAGTTGGGTAATATCTACAAAGTATTCAGCAGTGAAGCCATCAATGATGATTTTCTGTTATGATATTAATATACAGAGTCATGCAAGTGTCTCAGCATTAATTAGCATATTAACATATATGTGTGTCAATAGACTCTTAGCAGTGTGTTACTGTCTGTTATGATATTAATTAATACATCGTCATATATGCGTGCCAATATAATAAGTGTTTACTCTGTGTTATGATATTAATGTCAAGAGTATAGCTAAAATATGTCTTTATCTGTATTACTGTATACTATTAATATTAAGTCGTTCCGGTGCGTCAGCATCTGTAATGTCACTATTTTGTTATGATAATTTTGTAGATTCAAAAGAATGTATCAATAATTTGAGAAAACCAGAGCATAAAAGTATAACATAAAATACAGTCTAGTTTCGAATTATGCAGCGCACATATTATATATCATGTATATTGTGATGAAAATATACTATACATTATGTGATGCAGGAATACCCTGCTCATAAACCACGCATAAATAAATCGCATTAAAAAAAAATTTCTACTCCGCATTTTATAAAAAAAAAAATTGCATAATTTAAGACTTGACAACAGGTCGACACAAATTTTGATGAGAATGACGATATTGAAATAAAAAAAAAAACTATTATACTTGTGAGTTTGTGGCACAGGTGATGGTTTCAATAATGGTTCATATTCACACAAATAATCCAACTAAAGCAATCATTCGAAAAAAATAGTTGTTGTTTTTTGTTTTTACAAATCAGTTTTTAAAATCTTTTTTTTTTAAATACAATTTTGACTTCAAAACATGGCTGTCTTTAAAATCACATTGCAGCTGACAAAAAGTGTATATTGGTATGTATCATAGTATCAGCACACATGGAAATATGGTAGATAACGAAATATTTAAAGCAAAGAAAATATCACTCCATACCTCACAAAGTGTAAATCAGAACGAGCATAAAAAGAATTTTTTTTTATGTAGGCTCGGAGTCTTGGACGCAGTCCAGAGACTGACAATGTTTATAATCGATGATCTGACTGCACCACATGTCGGTGAACTAGGACAAATTAGACACACACCGAGACACACTCGGCTAGTGCAAGTGACAAATGATGACACAAAACATGTCTAATCTGATGTTCTGGTAACTATCAGCACACTGGGATGAACAACTATAGTTCTCTCTATAACTGTTTCATTTATGGGCGCAATAAAAAAAAATACGTTTTCAGTGTTATGATAACCACTTATTGACATATTTGTAACCTTTTATACATGGTAGTTTGAGATAAGCATTCACATGTGGTATGAGAAATAAAATATCACCTTACAAAGTTTCAAGATATCGGTAGTTAAGAACTAGAGAAGTAAAACATTATCTCACAAAGCTTTAGTTAAGAGCGGGTATTGTTTGATGTGTGAGAAGTAAAACATTATCTCACAAAACTTTAGTTAGTTAAGACTAAGAGCTGGTATTGTTTGATGTACGAGAAGTAAAACATTATCCCACAAAGCTTTAGTTAGTTAAGAGCTGGTATTGTTTGATGTATGAGAAGTAAAACATTATCTCACAAAGCTTTAGTTAGTTAAGAGCTGGTATTGTTTAATGTATGAGAAGTAAAACATTATCTCACAAAGCTTTAGTTAGTTAAGAGCTGGTATTGTTTGATGTACGAGAAGTAAAACATTATCTCACAAAGCTTTAGTTATTTTAAGAGCTGCTGTTGTTTGATGTACGAGAAGTAAAACATTATCTCACAAAGCTTTAGTTAGTTAAGAGCTGGTATTGT
>JAGDYQ010000025.1:3783466-3820877 GCA_021962125.1 Bulinus truncatus | reverse complement strand
ATACATATATAAAAAAGTAAAGTTCCCTTCTTAGCCCTAAAGGGCCATCGGGGCAGATGAAGTGTAGAATTCATTTGTTTCTATGACCTCAGCACATGAAGGGATTGTGTGGTTAGCACAACGCCCAGCCGCCTTTACTTCCCCAACTTAAGTCAGGTACCCATTTAAAGCTGGGTGGACTTGTGGGACGACTTTGCACCAAATTTCACCTGGAAAAATTCCACGGGCCTCACCGAGGATCGAACCCAGGACTCTCAGGTTGACAGTCGAGTATCTACACCACTCAGCCATCCGTCCCATATATATATATATATATATATATATATATATATATATATATATATATATATATATATATATATATATATATATATATATATATATATATATATAATATTTATTTAGCCAGAACATTTGTATCTTTTCTCCTAACCGTACTAAAACAGTATGGTTGTAGCGAAGTAAACAGACTTGGAATATGTTATACACTAATACTAAACTTACCGCCAGACTGACTGTTAGTGTTGATGTCAAAAGATCACACTGTGTCACAGTAGCCAGATTTCAACAAATGCCATAGTTTTACCATTTTTTTTTTAAATATTTGCGAACAATTTAAAAAAATGTCAAGGGATCAATAAATAAAAAAGATTCAATCATGAAAAAAAACAGCGTTAAAGCAGAATAATACTAATTACGGGGCAGAGTCAGGCTGAGTCTAATTGTAATACACATATAAGAAATGTTGAGTAATTATGAAAAGGCTAAGCATGAGAAACATTTGAAAAGGTCAAGGGTGGCTTTCGCGGAACCGAAAATCTAATAGCATTAGTTACGCTCCAATAAATCACTGGGCAATTTACTTTCTCCATTCATACCTGGTTATTTTTTCTGCATGACTGCCGTTCAGTGAAACTGATTTTAGCGAGATATTTTAGGAATGGACAGAAATCAGTGAAGAACATACATAGACTTGTTACATACACTTTGTTTTTTTGTCACATGGGGAAAAAAACTTATAAAAAAACTCCATTGACAGGGTGTCATTGTTGGCTGGTTTGCGTAAAGTGTGACCTAGATCTTAGTGCACGTCTGACCGTTTACGGTGATGGTCTAACAATGACATTTTCAGACGAACGATGCCTTAAGATACTATGTTTTTTAAGTGAAAAAACAACAACTTTGAGACAAGGCAAGCAACTTGGTAAGGTATCCACACAACCAGAAAGACACAAGCGATGTTCATCAATCTAAATGTATCCACACAACCAGAAAGACACAAGCGATGTTCATCAAGATAAATGTATCCATACAACAAAAAAGACACAAGCGATGTTCATCAATCTAAATGTATCCATACAACAAAAAAGACACAAGCGATGTTCATCAATCTAAATGTATCCATACAACAAAAAAGACACAAGCGATGTTCATCAATCTAAATGTATCCACACAACCAGAAAGACACAAGCGATGTTCATCAATCTAAATGTATCCACACAACCAGAAAGACACAAGCGATGTTCATCAATCTAAATGTATCCACACAACCAGAAAGACACAAGCGATGTTCATCAATCTAAATGTATCCATACAACAAAAAAGACACAAGCGATGTTCATCAATCTAAATGTATCCACACAACCAGAAAGACACAAGCGATGTTCATCAATCTAAATGTATCCACACAACCAGAAAGACACAAGCGATGTTCATCAATCTAAATGTATCCATACAACCAGAAAGACACAAGCGATGTTCATCAATCTAAATGTATCCATACAACCAGAAAGACACAAGCGATGTTCATCAATCTAAATGTATCCACACAACCAGAAAGACACAAGCGATGTTCATCAATCTAAATGTATCCACACAACCAGAAAGACACAAGCGATGTTCATCAATCTAAATGTATCCATACAACCAGAAAGACACAAGCGATGTTCATCAATCTAAATGTATCCACACAACCAGAAAGACACAAGCGATGTTCATCAATCTAAATGTATCCATACAACAAAAAAGACACAAGCGATGTTCATCAATCTAAATGTATCCATACAACAAAAAAGACACAGGCGATGTTCATCAATCTAAATGTATCCACACAACAAAAAGAAAGCGATGTTCATCAATAAATGTAATACACAAAGACACAAGCGATGTTCATCAATCTAAATGTATCCATACAACAAAAAAGACACAAGCGATGTTCATCAATCTAAATGTATCCATACAACCAGAAAGACACAAGCGATGTTCATCAATCTAAATGTATCCATACAACCAGAAAGACACAAGCGATGTTCATCAATCTAAATGTATCCATACAACCAGAAAGACACAAGCGATGTTCATCAATCTAAATGTATCCATACAACAAGAAAGACACAAGCGATGTTCATCAATCTAAATGTATCCACACAACCAGAAAGACACAAGCGATGTTCATCAATCTAAATGATCCATACAACAAAAAAGACACAAGCGATGTTCATCAATCTAAATGTATCCACACAACCAGAAAGACACAAGCGATGTTCATCAATCTAAATGTATCCATACAACCAGAAAGACACAAGCGATGTTCATCAATCTAAATGTATCCACACAACCAGAAAGACACAAGCGATGTTCATCAATCTAAATGTATCCACACAACCAGAAAGACACAAGCGATGTTCATCAATCTAAATGTATCCACACAACCAGAAAGACACAAGCGATGTTCATCAATCTAAATGTATCCACACAACCAGAAAGACACAAGCGATGTTCATCAATCTAAATGTATCCACACAACCAGAAAGACACAAGCGATGTTCATCAATCTAAATGTATCCATACAACCAGAAAGACACAAGCGATGTTCATCAATCTAAATGTATCCATACAACCAGAAAGACACAAGCGATGTTCATCAATCTAAATGTATCCACACAACCAGAAAGACACAAGCGATGTTCATCAATCTAAATGTATCCACACAACCAGAAAGACACAAGCGATGTTCATCAATCTAAATGTATCCACACAACCAGAAAGACACAAGCGATGTTCATCAATCTAAATGTATCCACACAACCAGAAAGACACAAGCGATGTTCATCAATCTAAATGTATCCATACAACAAAAAAGACACAAGCGATGTTCATCAATCTAAATGTATCCATACAACAAAAAAGACACAAGCGATGTTCATCAATCTAAATGTATCCACACAACCAGAAAGACACAAGCGATGTTCATCAATCTAAATGATCCATACAACAAAAAAGACACAAGCGATGTTCATCAATCTAAATGTATCCACACAACCAGAAAGACACAAGCGATGTTCATCAATCTAAATGTATCCACACAACCAGAAAGACACAAGCGATGTTCATCAATCTAAATGTATCCATACAACAAAAAAGACACAAGCGATGTTCATCAATCTAAATGTATCCACACAACCAGAAAGACACAAGCGATGTTCATCAATCTAAATGTATCCACACAACCAGAAAGACACAAGCGATGTTCATCAATCTAAATGTATCCATACAACCAGAAAGACACAAGCGATGTTCATCAATCTAAATGTATCCATACAACCAGAAAGACACAAGCGATGTTCATCAATCTAAATGTATCCACACAACCAGAAAGACACAAGCGATGTTCATCAATCTAAATGTATCCATACAACAAAAAAGACACAAGCGATGTTCATCAATCTAAATGTATCCATACAACAAAAAAGACACAAGCGATGTTCATCAATCTAAATGTATCCATACAACCAGAAAGACACAAGCGATGTTCATCAATCTAAATGTATCCACACAACCAGAAAGACACAAGCGATGTTCATCAATCTAAATGTATCCATACAACCAGAAAGACACAAGCGATGTTCATCAATCTAAATGTATCCACACAACCAGAAAGACACAAGCGATGTTCATCAATCTAAATGTATCCACACAACCAGAAAGACACAAGCGATGTTCATCAATCTAAATGTATCCACACAACCAGAAAGACACAAGCGATGTTCATCAATCTAAATGTATCCACACAACCAGAAAGACACAAGCAATGTTCATCAATCTAAATTTATCCATACAACAAAAAAGACACAAGCGATGTTCATCAACCTAAATGTATCCATACAACCATAAAGACACAAGCGATGTTCATCAATCTAAATGTATCCACACAACCAGAAAGACACAAGCGATGTTCATCAATCTAAATGTATCCACACAACCAGAAAGACACAAGCGATGTTCATCAATCTAAATGTATCCATACAACAAAAAAGACACAAGCGATGTTCATCAATCTAAATGTATCCACACAACCAGAAAGACACAAGCGATGTTCATCAATCTAAATGTATCCACACAACCAGAAAGACACAAGCGATGTTCATCAATCTAAATGTATCCATACAACCAGAAAGACACAAGCGATGTTCATCAATCTAAATGTATCCATACAACAAAAAAGACACAAGCGATGTTCATCAATCTAAATGTATCCATACAACCAGAAAGACACAAGCGATGTTCATCAATCTAAATGTATCCATACAACCAGAAAGACACAAGCGATGTTCATCAATCTAAATGTATCCATACAACCAGAAAGACACAAGCGATGTTCATCAATCTAAATGTATCCATACAACAAAAAAGACACAAGCGATGTTCATCAATCTAAATGTATCCACACAACCAGAAAGACACAAGCAATGTTCATCAATCTATATGTATCCATACAACCAGAAAGACACAAGCGATGTTCATCAATCTAAATGTATCCACACAACCAGAAAGACACAAGCGATGTTCATCAATCTAAATGTATCCACACAACCAGAAAGACACAAGCGATGTTCATCAATCTAAATGTATCCATACAACAAAAAAGACACAAGCGATGTTCATCAATCTAAATGTATCCATACAACCAGAAAGACACAAGCGATGTTCATCAATCTAAATGTATCCACACAACCAGAAAGACACAAGCGATGTTCATCAATCTAAATGATGCATACAACAAAAAAGACACAAGCGATGTTCATCAATCTAAATGTATCCATACAACCAGAAAGACACAAGCGATGTTCATCAATCTAAATGTATCCACACAACCAGAAAGACACAAGCGATGTTCATCAATCTAAATGTATCCACACAACAAAAAAAACACAGGCGATGTTCATCAATCTAAATGTATCCACACAACCAAAAAGACACAAGCAATGTTCATCAATCTAAATGTATCCACACAACCAGAAAGACACAAGCGATGTTCATCAATCTAAATGTATCCACACAACCAGAAAGACACAAGCGATGTTCATCAATCTAAATGTATCCATACAACCAGAAAGACACAAGCGATGTTCATCAATCTAAATGTATCCATACAACCAGAAAGACACAAGCGATGTTCATCAATCTAAATGTATCCACACAACCAGAAAGACACAAGCGATGTTCATCAATCTAAATGTATCCACACAACCAGAAAGACACAAGCGATGTTCATCAATCTAAATGTATCCACACAACCAGAAAGACACAAGCGATGTTCATCAATCTAAATGTATCCACACAACCAGAAAGACACAAGCGATGTTCATCAATCTAAATGATGCATACAACAAAAAAGACACAAGCGATGTTCATCAATCTAAATGTATCCATACAACCAGAAAGACACAAGCGATGTTCATCAATCTAAATGTATCCACACAACCAGAAAGACACAAGCGATGTTCATCAATCTAAATGTATCCATACAACCAGAAAGACACAAGCGATGTTCATCAATCTAAATGTATCCATACAACCAGAAAGACACAAGCGATGTTCATCAATCTAAATGTATCCACACAACCAGAAAGACACAAGCAATGTTCATCAATCTAAATGTATCCATACAACAAAAAAGACACAAGCGATGTTCATCAATCTAAATGTATCCATACAACCAGAAAGACACAAGCGATGTTCATCAATCTAAATGTATCCATACAACCAGAAAGACACAAGCGATGTTCATCAATCTAAATGTATCCACACAACCAGAAAGACACAAGCGATGTTCATCAATCTAAATGTATCCATACAACCAGAAAGACACAAGCGATGTTCATCAATCTAAATGTATCCACACAACCAGAAAGACACAAGCGATGTTCATCAATCTAAATGTATCCATACAACCAGAAAGACACAAGCGATGTTCATCAATCTAAATGTATCCACACAACCAGAAAGACACAAGCGATGTTCATCAATCTAAATGTATCCACACAACCAGAAAGACACAAGCGATGTTCATCAATCTAAATGTATCCATACAACAAAAAAGACACAAGCGATGTTCATCAATCTAAATGTATCCATACAACCAGAAAGACACAAGCGATGTTCATCAATCTAAATGTATCCACACAACCAGAAAGACACAAGCAATGTTCATCAATCTAAATGTATCCACACAACCAGAAAGACACAAGCGATGTTCATCAATCTAAATGTATCCATACAACCAGAAAGACACAAGCGATGTTCATCAATCTAAATGTATCCACACAACCAGAAAGACACAAGCGATGTTCATCAATCTAAATGTATCCACACAACCAGAAAGACACAAGCGATGTTCATCAATCTAAATGTATCCACACAACCAGAAAGACACAAGCGATGTTCATCAATCTAAATGTATCCATACAACCAAAAAGACACAAGCGATGTTCATCAATCTAAATGTATCCATACAACCAGAAAGACACAAGCGATGTTCATCAATCTAAATGTATCCACACAACCAGAAAGACACAAGCGATGTTCATCAATCTAAATGTATCCATACAACAAAAAAGACACAAGCGATGTTCATCAATCTAAATGTATCCATACAACCAGAAAGACACAAGCGATGTTCATCAATCTAAATGTATCCACACAACCAGAAAGACACAAGCGATGTTCATCAATCTAAATGTATCCACACAACCAGAAAGACACAAGCGATGTTCATCAATCTAAATGTATCCATACAACCAGAAAGACACAAGCGATGTTCATCAATCTAAATGTATCCACACAACCAGAAAGACACAAGCGATGTTCATCAATCTAAATGTATCCATACAACAAAAAAGACACAAGCGATGTTCATCAATCTAAATGTATCCATACAACCAGAAAGACACAAGCGATGTTCATCAATCTAAATGTATCCATACAACCAGAAAGACACAAGCGATGTTCATCAATCTAAATGTATCCATACAACCAAAAAGACACAAGCGATGTTCATCAATCTAAATGTATCCATACAACCAGAAAGACACAAGCGATGTTCATCAATCTAAATGTATCCATACAACCAGAAAGACACAAGCGATGTTCATCAATCTAAATGTATCCATACAACAAAAAAGACACAAGCGATGTTCATCAATCTAAATGTATCCATACAACCAGAAAGACACAAGCGATGTTCATCAATCTAAATGTATCCATACAACCAGAAAGACACAAGCGATGTTCATCAATCTAAATGTATCCATACAACCAGAAAGACACAAGCGATGTTCATCAATCTAAATGTATCCACACAACCAGAAAGACACAAGCGATGTTCATCAATCTAAATGTATCCATACAACCAGAAAGACACAAGCGATGTTCATCAATCTAAATCTAAATGTTCATCAATCACATCCACACAACCAGAAAGACACAAGCGATGTTCATCAATCTAAATGTATCCACACAAAAGACACAAGCGATGTTCAAAGACACAAGACACGATGTTCATCAATCTAAATGTATCCATACAACCAGAAAGACACAAGCGATGTTCATCAATCTAAATGTATCCATACAACCAGAAAGACACAAGCGATGTTCATCAATCTAAATGTATCCATACAACCAAAAGACACAAGCGATGTTCATCAATCTAAATGTATCCACACAACCAGAAAGACACAAGCGATGTTCATCAATCTAAATGTATCCATACAACCAGAAAGACACAAGCGATGTTCATCAATCTAAATGTATCCATACAACCAGAAAGACACAAGCGATGTTCATCAATCTAAATGTATCCACACAACCAGAAAGACACAAGCGATGTTCATCAATCTAAATGTATCCACACAACCAGAAAGACACAAGCGATGTTCATCAATCTAAATGTATCCACACAACCAGAAAGACACAAGCGATGTTCATCAATCTAAATGTATCCATACAACCAGAAAGACACAAGCGATGTTCATCAATCTAAATGTATCCATACAACAAAAAAGACACAAGCGATGTTCATCAATCTAAATGTATCCACACAACCAGAAAGACACAAGCGATGTTCATCAATCTAAATGTATCCACACAACCAGAAAGACACAAGCGATGTTCATCAAACTAAATGTATCCATACAACCAGAAAGACACAAGCAATGTTCATCAATCTAAATGTATCCACACAACCAGAAAGACACAAGCGATGTTCATCAATCTAAATGTATCCATACAACAAAAAAGACACAAGCGATGTTCATCAATCTAAATGTATCCACACAACCAGAAAGACACAAGCGATGTTCATCAATCTAAATGTATCCACACAACCAGAAAGACACAAGCGATGTTCATCAATCTAAATGTATCCATACAACCAGAAAGACACAAGAGATGTTCATCAATCTAAATGTATCCATACAACCAGAAAGACACAAGCGATGTTCATCAATCTAAATGTATCCACACAACCAGAAAGACACAAGCGATGTTCATCAATCTAAATGTATCCATACAACAAAAAAGACACAAGCGATGTTCATCAATCTAAATGTATCCATACAACCAGAAAGACACAAGCGATGTTCATCAATCTAAATGTATCCATACAACCAGAAAGACACAAGCGATGTTCATCAATCTAAATGTATCCACACAACCAGAAAGACACAAGCGATGTTCATCAATCTAAATGTATCCATACAACCAGAAAGACACAAGCGATGTTCATCAATCTAAATGTATCCACACAACCAGAAAGACACAAGCGATGTTCATCAATCTAAATGTATCCACACAACCAGAAAGACACAAGCGATGTTCATCAATCTAAATGTATCCACACAACCAGAAAGACACAAGCGATGTTCATCAATCTAAATGTATCCACACAACCAGAAAGACACAAGCGATGTTCATCAATCTAAATGTATCCATACAACAAAAAAGACACAAGCGATGTTCATCAATCTAAATGTATCCATACAACCAGAAAGACACAAGCGATGTTCATCAATCTAAATGTATCCACACAACCAGAAAGACACAAGCGATGTTCATCAATCTAAATGTATCCATACAACAAGAAAGACACAAGCGATGTTCATCAATCTAAATGTATCCACACAACCAGAAAGACACAAGCGATGTTCATCAATCTAAATGTATCCACACAACCAAAAAGACACAAGCGATGTTCATCAATCTAAATGTATCCACACAACCAGAAAGACACAAGCGATGTTCATCAATCTAAATGTATCCACACAACCAGAAAGACACAAGCGATGTTCATCAATCTAAATGTATCCATACAACAAAAAAGACACAAGCGATGTTCATCAATCTAAATGTATCCACACAACCAGAAAGACACAAGCGATGTTCATCAATCTAAATGTATCCATACAACCAGAAAGACACAAGCGATGTTCATCAATCTAAATGTATCCATACAACCAGAAAGACACAAGCGATGTTCATCAATCTAAATGTATCCATACAACCAAAAGACACAAGCGATGTTCATCAATCTAAATGTATCCATACAACCAGAAAGACACAAGCGATGTTCATCAATCTAAATGTATCCACACAACCAGAAAGACACAAGCGATGTTCATCAATCTAAATGTATCCACACAACCAGAAAGACACAAGCGATGTTCATCAATCTAAATGTATCCACACAACCAGAAAGACACAAGCGATGTTCATCAATCTAAATGTATCCATACAACCAGAAAGACACAAGCGATGTTCATCAATCTAAATGTATCCATACAACCAGAAAGACACAAGCGATGTTCATCAATCTAAATGTATCCATACAACCAGAAAGACACAAGCGATGTTCATCAATCTAAATGTATCCATACAACCAGAAAGACACAAGCGATGTTCATCAATCTAAATGTATCCATACAACAAAAAAGACACAAGCGATGTTCATCAATCTAAATGTATCCACACAACCAGAAAGACACAAGCGATGTTCATCAATCTAAATGTATCCATACAACAAAAAAGACACAAGCGATGTTCATCAATCTAAATGTATCCATACAACCAGAAAGACACAAGCGATGTTCATCAATCTAAATGTATCCACACAACCAGAAAGACACAAGCGATGTTCATCAATCTAAATGTATCCATACAACCAGAAAGACACAAGCGATGTTCATCAATCTAAATGTATCCACACAACCAGAAAGACACAAGCGATGTTCATCAATCTAAATGTATCCATACAACCAGAAAGACACAAGCGATGTTCATCAATCTAAATGTATCCATACAACCAGAAAGACACAAGCGATGTTCATCAATCTAAATGTATCCATACAACAAGAAAGACACAAGCGATGTTCATCAATCTAAATGTATCCACACAACCAGAAAGACACAAGCGATGTTCATCAATCTAAATGTATCCATACAACAAAAAAGACACAAGCGATGTTCATCAATCTAAATGTATCCACACAACCAGAAAGACACAAGCGATGTTCATCAATCTAAATGTATCCACACAACCAGAAAGACACAAGCGATGTTCATCAATCTAAATGTATCCACACAACCAGAAAGACACAAGCGATGTTCATCAATCTAAATGTATCCACACAACCAGAAAGACACAAGCGATGTTCATCAATCTAAATGTATCCACACAACCAGAAAGACACAAGCGATGTTCATCAATCTAAATGTATCCATACAACCAGAAAGACACAAGCGATGTTCATCAATCTAAATGTATCCATACAACCAGAAAGACACAAGCGATGTTCATCAATCTAAATGTATCCACACAACCAGAAAGACACAAGCGATGTTCATCAATCTAAATGTATCCACACAACCAGAAAGACACAAGCGATGTTCATCAATCTAAATGTATCCACACAACCAGAAAGACACAAGCGATGTTCATCAATCTAAATGTATCCACACAACCAGAAAGACACAAGCGATGTTCATCAATCTAAATGTATCCACACAACCAGAAAGACACAAGCAATGTTCATCAATCTAAATGATCCATACAACAAAAAAGACACAAGCGATGTTCATCAATCTAAATGTATCCATACAACCAGAAAGACACAAGCGATGTTCATCAATCTAAATGTATCCATACAACCAGAAAGACACAAGCGATGTTCATCAATCTAAATGTATCCATACAACCAAAAGACACAAGCGATGTTCATCAATCTAAATGTATCCACACAACCAGAAAGACACAAGCGATGTTCATCAATCTAAATGTATCCACACAACCAGAAAGACACAAGCGATGTTCATCAATCTAAATGTATCCATACAACCAGAAAGACACAAGCGATGTTCATCAATCTAAATGTATCCACACAACCAGAAAGACACAAGCGATGTTCATCAATCTAAATGTATCCATACAACAAAAAAGACACAAGCGATGTTCATCAATCTAAATGTATCCATACAACCAGAAAGACACAAGCGATGTTCATCAATCTAAATGTATCCATACAACCAGAAAGACACAAGCGATGTTCATCAATCTAAATGTATCCATACAACCAGAAAGACACAAGCGATGTTCATCAATCTAAATGTATCCACACAACCAGAAAGACACAAGCGATGTTCATCAATCTAAATGTATCCATACAACAAAAAAGACACAAGCGATGTTCATCAATCTAAATGTATCCACACAACCAGAAAGACACAAGCGATGTTCATCAATCTAAATGTATCCATACAACAAAAAAGACACAAGCGATGTTCATCAATCTAAATGTATCCATACAACCAGAAAGACACAAGCGATGTTCATCAATCTAAATGTATCCACACAACCAGAAAGACACAAGCGATGTTCATCAATCTAAATGTATCCACACAACCAGAAAGACACAAGCGATGTTCATCAATCTAAATGTATCCATACAACAAAAAAGACACAAGCGATGTTCATCAATCTAAATGTATCCACACAACCAGAAAGACACAAGCGATGTTCATCAATCTAAATGTATCCATACAACCAGAAAGACACAAGCGATGTTCATCAATCTAAATGTATCCACACAACCAGAAAGACACAAGCGATGTTCATCAATCTAAATGTATCCATACAACAAAAAAGACACAAGCGATGTTCATCAATCTAAATGTATCCACACAACCAGAAAGACACAAGCGATGTTCATCAATCTAAATGTATCCACACAACCAGAAAGACACAAGCGATGTTCATCAATCTAAATGTATCCATACAACAAAAAAGACACAAGCGATGTTCATCAATCTAAATGTATCCATACAACCAGAAAGACACAAGCGATGTTCATCAATCTAAATGTATCCATACAACCAGAAAGACACAAGCGATGTTCATCAATCTAAATGTATCCACACAACCAGAAAGACACAAGCGATGTTCATCAATCTAAATGTATCCATACAACCAAAAGACACAAGCGATGTTCATCAATCTAAATGTATCCACACAACCAGAAAGACACAAGCGATGTTCATCAATCTAAATGTATCCACACAACCAAAAGACACAAGCGATGTTCATCAATCTAAATGTATCCATACAACCAGAAAGACACAAGCGATGTTCATCAATCTAAATGTATCCATACAACCAGAAAGACACAAGCGATGTTCATCAATCTAAATGTATCCACACAACCAGAAAGACACAAGCGATGTTGATCAATCTAAATGTATCCATACAACCAGAAAGACACAAGCAATGTTCATCAATCTAAATGTATCCACACAACCAGAAAGACACAAGCGATGTTCATCAATCTAAATGTATCCATACAACCAGAAAGACACAAGCGATGTTCATCAATCTAAATGTATCCATACAACCAGAAAGACACAAGCGATGTTCATCAATCTAAATGTATCCACACAACCAGAAAGACACAAGCGATGTTCATCAATCTAAATGTATCCATACAACAAAAAAGACACAAGCGATGTTCATCAATCTAAATGTATCCATACAACCAAGAAAGACACAAGCGATGTTCATCAATCTAAATGTATCCATACAACCAGAAAGACACAAGCGATGTTCATCAATCTAAATGTATCCACACAACCAGAAAGACACAAGCGATGTTCATCAATCTAAATGTATCCACACAACCAGAAAGACACAAGCGATGTTCATCAATCTAAATGTATCCACACAACCAGAAAGACACAAGCGATGTTCATCAATCTAAATGTATCCATACAACCAGAAAGACACAAGCGATGTTCATCAATCTAAATGTATCCATACAACAAAAAAGACACAAGCGATGTTCATCAATCTAAATGTATCCATACAACCAGAAAGACACAAGCGATGTTCATCAATCTAAATGTATCCATACAACCAGAAAGACACAAGCGATGTTCATCAATCTAAATGTATCCATACAACCAGAAAGACACAAGCGATGTTCATCAATCTAAATGTATCCACACAACCAGAAAGACACAAGCGATGTTCATCAATCTAAATGTATCCACACAACCAAGAAAGACACAAGCGATGTTCATCAATCTAAATGTATCCACACAACCAGAAAGACACAAGCGATGTTCATCAATCTAAATGTATCCATACAACAAAAAAGACACAAGCGATGTTCATCAATCTAAATGTATCCATACAACAGAAAGACACAAGCGATGTTCATCAATCTAAATGTATCCACACAACCAGAAAGACACAAGCGATGTTCATCAATCTAAATGTATCCACACAACCAGAAAGACACAAGCGATGTTCATCAATCTAAATGTATCCATACAACCAGAAAGACACAAGCGATGTTCATCAATCTAAATGTATCCACACAACCAGAAAGACACAAGCGATGTTCATCAATCTAAATGTATCCACACAACCAAAAGACACAAGCGATGTTCATCAATCTAAATGTATCCATACAACCAGAAAGACACAAGCGATGTTCATCAATCTAAATGTATCCACACAACCAGAAAGACACAAGCGATGTTCATCAATCTAAATGTATCCATACAACAAAAAAGACACAAGCGATGTTCATCAATCTAAATGTATCCACACAACCAGAAAGACACAAGCGATGTTCATCAATCTAAATGTATCCACACAACCAGAAAGACACAAGCGATGTTCATCAATCTAAATGTATCCATACAACCAGAAAGACACAAGCGATGTTCATCAATCTAAATGTATCCATACAACAAAAAAGACACAAGCGATGTTCATCAATCTAAATGTATCCACACAACCAGAAAGACACAAGCGATGTTCATCAATCTAAATGTATCCACACAACCAGAAAGACACAAGCGATGTTCATCAATCTAAATGTATCCACACAACCAGAAAGACACAAGCGATGTTCATCAATCTAAATGTATCCATACAACAAAAGACACAAGCGATGTTCATCAATCTAAATGTATCCACACAACCAGAAAGACACAAGCGATGTTCATCAATCTAAATGTATCCACACAACCAGAAAGACACAAGCGATGTTCATCAATCTAAATGTATCCACACAACCAGAAAGACACAAGCGATGTTCATCAATCTAAATGTATCCATACAACAAAAAAGACACAAGCGATGTTCATCAATCTAAATGTATCCATACAACCAGAAAGACACAAGCGATGTTCATCAATCTAAATGTATCCACACAACCAGAAAGACACAAGCGATGTTCATCAATCTAAATGTATCCACACAACCAGAAAGACACAAGCGATGTTCATCAATCTAAATGTATCCACACAACCAGAAAGACACAAGCGATGTTCATCAATCTAAATGTATCCATACAACCAGAAAGACACAAGCGATGTTCATCAATCTAAATGTATCCACACAACCAGAAAGACACAAGCGATGTTCATCAATCTAAATGTATCCACACAACCAGAAAGACACAAGCGATGTTCATCAATCTAAATGTATCCATACAACCAGAAAGACACAAGCGATGTTCATCAATCTAAATGTATCCATACAACCAGAAAGACACAAGCGATGTTCATCAATCTAAATGTATCCACACAACAAAAAGACACAAGCGATGTTCATCAATCTAAATGTATCCATACAACCAGAAAGACACAAGCGATGTTCATCAATCTAAATGATCCATACAACAAAAAAGACAAGCGATGTTCATCAATCTAAATGTATCCACACAACCAGAAAGACACAAGCGATGTTCATCAATCTAAATGTATCCACACAACCAGAAAGACACAAGCGATGTTCATCAATCTAAATGTATCCATACAACCAGAAAGACACAAGCGATGTTCATCAATCTAAATGTATCCACACAACCAGAAAGACACAAGCGATGTTCATCAATCTAAATGTATCCATACAACAAAAAAGACACAAGCGATGTTCATCAATCTAAATGTATCCATACAACCAGAAAGACACAAGCGATGTTCATCAATCTAAATGTATCCATACAACCAGAAAGACACAAGCGATGTTCATCAATCTAAATGTATCCATACAACCAGAAAGACACAAGCGATGTTCATCAATCTAAATGTATCCATACAACAAAAAAGACACAAGCGATGTTCATCAATCTAAATGTATCCACACAACCAGAAAGACACAAGCGATGTTCATCAATCTAAATGTATCCATACAACCAGAAAGACACAAGCGATGTTCATCAATCTAAATGTATCCATACAACAAGAAAGACACAAGCGATGTTCATCAATCTAAATGTATCCATACAACCAGAAAGACACAAGCGATGTTCATCAATCTAAATGTATCCATACAACCAGAAAGACACAAGCGATGTTCATCAATCTAAATGTATCCACACAACCAGAAAGACACAAGCGATGTTCATCAATCTAAATGTATCCATACAACCAGAAAGACACAAGCGATGTTCATCAATCTAAATGTATCCACACAACCAGAAAGACACAAGCGATGTTCATCAATCTAAATGTATCCACACAACCAGAAAGACACAAGCGATGTTCATCAATCTAAATGTATCCACACAACCAGAAAGACACAAGCGATGTTCATCAATCTAAATGTATCCACACAACCAGAAAGACACAAGCGATGTTCATCAATCTAAATGTATCCATACAACCAAAAAGACACAAGCGATGTTCATCAATCTAAATGTATCCACACAACCAGAAAGACACAAGCGATGTTCATCAATCTAAATGTATCCATACAACCAGAAAGACACAAGCGATGTTCATCAATCTAAATGTATCCACACAACCAGAAAGACACAAGCGATGTTCATCAATCTAAATGTATCCACACAACCAGAAAGACACAAGCGATGTTCATCAATCTAAATGTATCCATACAACCAGAAAGACACAAGCGATGTTCATCAATCTAAATGTATCCACACAACCAGAAAGACACAAGCGATGTTCATCAATCTAAATGTATCCATACAACCAGAAAGACACAAGCGATGTTCATCAATCTAAATGTATCCATACAACCAGAAAGACACAAGCGATGTTCATCAATCTAAATGTATCCACACAACCAGAAAGACACAAGCGATGTTCATCAATCTAAATGTATCCATACAACCAGAAAGACACAAGCGATGTTCATCAATCTAAATGTATCCACACAACCAGAAAGACACAAGCGATGTTCATCAATCTAAATGTATCCACACAACCAGAAAGACACAAGCGATGTTCATCAATCTAAATGTATCCATACAACAAAAAAGACACAAGCGATGTTCATCAATCTAAATGTATCCATACAACCAGAAAGACACAAGCGATGTTCATCAATCTAAATGTATCCACACAACCAGAAAGACACAAGCGATGTTCATCAATCTAAATGTATCCATACAACAAAAAAGACACAAGCGATGTTCATCAATCTAAATGTATCCATACAACCAGAAAGACACAAGCGATGTTCATCAATCTAAATGTATCCACACAACCAGAAAGACACAAGCGATGTTCATCAATCTAAATGTATCCATACAACCAGAAAGACACAAGCGATGTTCATCAATCTAAATGTATCCATACAACCAGAAAGACACAAGCGATGTTCATCAATCTAAATGTATCCATACAACCAGAAAGACACAAGCGATGTTCATCAATCTAAATGTATCCACACAACCAGAAAGACACAAGCAATGTTCATCAATCTATATGTATCCATACAACCAGAAAGACACAAGCGATGTTCATCAATCTAAATGTATCCACACAACCAGAAAGACACAAGCGATGTTCATCAATCTAAATGTATCCATACAACCAGAAAGACACAAGCGATGTTCATCAATCTAAATGTATCCATACAACCAGAAAGACACAAGCGATGTTCATCAATCTAAATGTATCCACACAACCAGAAAGACACAAGCGATGTTCATCAATCTAAATGTATCCACACAACCAGAAAGACACAAGCGATGTTCATCAATCTAAATGTATCCATACAACAAAAAAGACACAAGCGATGTTCATCAATCTAAATGTATCCACACAACCAGAAAGACACAAGCGATGTTCATCAATCTAAATGTATCCATACAACCAGAAAGACACAAGCGATGTTCATCAATCTAAATGTATCCACACAACCAGAAAGACACAAGCGATGTTCATCAATCTAAATGTATCCACACAACCAGAAAGACACAAGCGATGTTCATCAATCTAAATGTATCCATACAACAAAAAGACACAAGCGATGTTCATCACAAGCGATGTTCATCAATCTAAATGTATCCATACAACAAAAAAGACACAAGCGATGTTCATCAATCTAAATGTATCCACACAACCAGAAAGACACAAGCAATGTTCATCAATCTAAATGTATCCACACAACCAGAAAGACACAAGCGATGTTCATCAATCTAAATGTATCCACACAACCAGAAAGACACAAGCGATGTTCATCAATCTAAATGTATCCATACAACCAGAAAGACACAAGCGATGTTCATCAATCTAAATGTATCCATACAACCAGAAAGACACAAGCGATGTTCATCAATCTAAATGTATCCATACAACCAGAAAGACACAAGCGATGTTCATCAATCTAAATGTATCCATACAACCAGAAAGACACAAGCGATGTTCATCAATCTAAATGTATCCACACAACCAGAAAGACACAAGCGATGTTCATCAATCTAAATGTATCCATACAACCAGAAAGACACAAGCGATGTTCATCAATCTAAATGTATCCATACAACCAGAAAGACACAAGCGATGTTCATCAATCTAAATGTATCCATACAACAAAAAAGACACAAGCGATGTTCATCAATCTAAATGTATCCACACAACCAGAAAGACACAAGCGATGTTCATCAATCTAAATGTATCCATACAACAAAAAAGACACAAGCGATGTTCATCAATCTAAATGTATCCACACAACCAGAAAGACACAAGCGATGTTCATCAATCTAAATGTATCCATACAACAAAAAAGACACAAGCGATGTTCATCAATCTAAATGTATCCATACAACCAGAAAGACACAAGCGATGTTCATCAATCTAAATGTATCCACACAACCAGAAAGACACAAGCGATGTTCATCAATCTAAATGTATCCATACAACCAGAAAGACACAAGCGATGTTCATCAATCTAAATGTATCCATACAACCAGAAAGACACAAGCGATGTTCATCAATCTAAATGTATCCATACAACCAGAAAGACACAAGCGATGTTCATCAATCTCAATGTATCCACACAACCAGAAAGACACAAGCGATGTTCATCAATCTAAATGTATCCATACAACAAAAAAGACACAAGCGATGTTCATCAATCTAAATGTATCCATACAACCAGAAAGACACAAGCGATGTTCATCAATCTAAATGTATCCATACAACCAGAAAGACACAAGCGATGTTCATCAATCTAAATGTATCCACACAACCAGAAAGACACAAGCGATGTTCATCAATCTAAATGTATCCACACAACCAGAAAGACACAAGCGATGTTCATCAATCTAAATGTATCCACACAACCAGAAAGACACAAGCGATGTTCATCAATCTAAATGTATCCACACAACCAGAAAGACACAAGCGATGTTCATCAATCTAAATGTATCCATACAACAAGAAAGACACAAGCGATGTTCATCAATCTAAATGTATCCACACAACAAGAAAGACACAAGCGATGTTCATCAATCTAAATGTATCCACACAACCAGAAAGACACAAGCGATGTTCATCAATCTAAATGTATCCATACAACAAGAAAGACACAAGCGATGTTCATCAATCTAAATGTATCCATACAACAAAAAAGACACAAGCGATGTTCATCAATCTAAATGTATCCACACAACCAGAAAGACACAAGCGATGTTCATCAATCTAAATGTATCCATACAACAAAAGACACAAGCGATGTTCATCAATCTAAATGTATCCATACAACAAAAAGACACAAGCGATGTTCATCAATCTAAATGTATCCATACAACAAAAAAGACACAAGCGATGTTCATCAATCTAAATGTATCCACACAACCAGAAAGACACAAGCGATGTTCATCAATCTAAATGTATCCACACAACCAGAAAGACACAAGCGATGTTCATCAATCTAAATGTATCCACACAACCAGAAAGACACAAGCGATGTTCATCAATCTAAATGTATCCACACAACCAGAAAGACACAAGCGATGTTCATCAATCTAAATGTATCCATACAACAAAAAAGACACAAGCGATGTTCATCAATCTAAATGTATCCACCCAACCAGAAAGACACAAGCGATGTTCATCAATCTAAATGTATCCACACAACCAGAAAGACACAAGCGATGTTCATCAATCTAAATGTATCCACACAACCAGAAAGACACAAGCGATGTTCATCAATCTAAATGTATCCACACAACCAGAAAGACACAAGCGATGTGCATCAATCTAAATGTATCCACACAACCAGAAAGACACAAGCGATGTTCATCAATCTAAATGTATCCACACAACCAGAAAGACACAAGCGATGTTCATCAATCTAAATGTATCCATACAACAAAAAAGACACAAGCGATGTTCATCAATCTAAATGTATCCATACAACCAGAAAGACACAAGCGATGTTCATCAATCTAAATGTATCCACACAACCAGAAAGACACAAGCGATGTTCATCAATCTAAATGTATCCACACAACCAGAAAGACACAAGCGATGTTCATCAATCTAAATGTATCCATACAACCAGAAAGACACAAGCGATGTTCATCAATCTAAATGTATCCATACAACAAAAAAGACACAAGCGATGTTCATCAATCTAAATGTATCCATACAACCAGAAAGACACAAGCGATGTTCATCAATCTAAATGTATCCACACAACCAGAAAGACACAAGCGATGTTCATCAATCTAAATGTATCCATACAACCAGAAAGACACAAGCGATGTTCATCAATCTAAATGTATCCATACAACAAAAAAGACACAAGCGATGTTCATCAATCTAAATGTATCCATACAACCAGAAAGACACAAGCGATGTTCATCAATCTAAATGTATCCACACAACCAGAAAGACACAAGCGATGTTCATCAATCTAAATGTATCCACACAACCAGAAAGACACAAGCGATGTTCATCAATCTAAATGTATCCACACAACCAGAAAGACACAAGCGATGTTCATCAATCTAAATGTATCCACACAACCAGAAAGACACAAGCGATGTTCATCAATCTAAATGTATCCACACAACCAGAAAGACACAAGCGATGTTCATCAATCTAAATGTATCCATACAACAAAAAAGACACAAGCGATGTTCATCAATCTAAATGTATCCACACAACAAAAAAGACACAGCGATGTTCAATCTAAATGTATCCATACAACAAAAAAAACACAAGCGATGTTCATCAATCTAAATGTATCCACACAACCAGAAAGACACAAGCGATGTTCATCAATCTAAATGTATCCACACAACAAAAAAGACACAAGCGATGTTCATCAATCTAAATGTATCCACACAACAAAAAAGACACAAGCGATGTTCATCAATCTAAATGTATCCACACAACCAGAAAGACACAAGCGATGTTCATCAATCTAAATGTATCCATACAACCAGAAAGACACAAGCGATGTTCATCAATCTAAATTTATGCACACAACCAGAAAGACACAAGCGATGTTCATCAATCTAAATGTATCCACACAACAAAAAAGACACAAGCGATGTTCATCAATCTAAATGTATTCACACAACCAGAAAGACACAAGCGATCCTCCTTGATCCTCCTTTATCGCCTGTCCTGTATTAAGATGGGTAGATATTACTGATGCACCATCCATTTCAGTATCTCCTTGTTTTACCTTCATCGGGATGGCTTTCTCCCGCACATAAGATCAGATAGAAATCTAATTTGTGAAGCTCACCAGTAAATACCTAGACTGAGTTGTTCAGAGTGTACATGCAATCCACACATCATACATACGTGTATAAGCTTTCACGTGTTTAATATAACTCTTTCGCAACATCCTAATTAAGCCCAAGTCTCTGCCTCGAATTTTTGTGTCTCCATTCTACTACCCATGCTCTACAACCACCCAATAGTGATCGTTGTCAACTTAGACCGGGTAAAGCTGATGGCAAAATATTGCAGAAAAATATGTACTGAACCCTGTAATATGATAGCAACAAATTAAGTTGTTAACTGTAAGGCATCTTCGCCCTAATTGCAAGATAATAATTTCACATATGGGTGGGTGTGATGTACTTTTACTGGGAATTAAGCAGTGACGGGGAAAACCAGGGGTGGGGTGTCGGCTAAAACATTTGTTGATAAACAGATTTACCAAGTATTTATTTAAAAAGAAAAGAAGAACTTGATGAACACTTTAAATTAAAGATTGGCTAAGAACTATCTGACGTTGTTCTGGATTATTTAATTAAAGTTCTAGCATTTCTTTTGGAGCAAGTTTTTGCGCCGACACCGAACCGACACCGGACGAAGTACAAATCCCGACATCGACTCCGGACAAAGTACAAATGCCGACACCGACACCGGGCAAAGTACAAATGCCGACACCGACACCGGGCAAAGTACAAATGCCGACACCGACACCAACAAAAACTGCCGACACCGCCACCGGCTCCCCAGCCCTGGGGAAAACTGTACCTGTTCAGGTATACAGTGTCGTAAACTAGGCGTGGTATAAGAGAAAACAAGGGTGTTATTGAACTGCTTGAAAAGCATAGTACAAAACCGGAAGTCAAAGTGGCTTCTACCTTAACATCGCATCTCGGCTAATGAACATTTCAATATGCCTGCAGAGGCTGGATGGAAAATGTCTGGACAAGGTAATGAACAGGAAGTTAATTAGAAACATTTTGAGAGTTGAACAAATAATGGCTAATTGTACAGATATCGGGGAAGATGGTTTGGAGAAGTACACGGGTAGTTAATGAGACAGACGTCCATTATCTTACACAGCTTAAGTCGGGTGTATTCTGAGAATATGTTTGTCGCATGGAATTAGTGGTTTATATATAAAAATTAATTTAAAATTAGTTGTTTTTTTTAAACAGACTTTAACTAAAATTACTCATTTAAATTTTATTGACTACAAAATGGGGCGAGCGCCAAGAGGTGTTAATTACGATGCATTTATTTCTAACGCCCTCGCTTTTAGTCAGCCAATAAAGTTTAAATAAATTGTATGATCTAAACCCGAGTTTGGCAAACTTTCTGAGTGGCGGGCCACATTTAGTACATTTGACAGGCGGACAGTACCAAGAGCAGACGACGACGGAGTGTTGACATGAACAAATATAGAAGGCTAGTACTTACATGATTCACATAGAACTGTGTGGCGGGACATGAGTCTCATTAAGGCATCAATCTATAACTCATTGGTAAAATCATTTTCGGTGGGTAGGTTTTGTTTGTTTGTTTGTTTGTTTGTTTGTTTTGTTTGTTTGTTTTGTTTGTTTGTTTTCTGTAACTTTAGGTGTCAAAAATTTAAATTAAAACAACATAAGATTGAGATTGAACAAATTGCAACCAATAAAATTGGGCTGTAATGTTACCCCTCCCCTCCCCCATACCTTTTCCCAAAGCACTGTACTATATGATATATTGAAGGCTGGAATGTTAACAGTTTATAGTATATTTGTCAACAGAATCCGTTGTTGAAATCTACATATATTTTGGTCAGATCCCATACTGTAAATAACAATACAATAATTGACCTCGCTATAGAAGTTAACTCCAACAGATGACAACACATGATTAAGTTGTGTGGACATCACCAGGTGACAAAACAAACGTGTTTCCTTACATGAATCCAGCAACAGTTTTTCTACGGACAATACCTTTTGTCAAGACCTGTCAGAGAAATACAGAACAAGTGTGGGGCCAGAGATTCTGAAGATGTCTGGGCCAATGTAATAAGCCCCGGTACCCCAAGCGAGCAGTACTTGTAGCTACTAAAATAATGACGTGGCTGTCAGCGGCACACACACCGCTTCTCCCAAACAGTAGCACATCTGAGATCAGAGAATAATACAAGAACCTAAATGTGAGTTTTTTCCCCAACTAGTATAACGGAGGGTAAAATCCAATCCAATTACATCAATAATAACAAAAATCTAGCAAGGGAGGATTTTCATTAACTTCAAAAGTGGGCGTGGATCCAGTAATAAACTTTCAAATCAATATCCCCCCATCCACTCATGTTTGCTTGGAATGAAATTAACCAGGGAAAAGAAAAAAACAAGTTAGAAATAAGTGAGCACTCACTGTGAGACTTCACAGGGATATAATGCCATTCAGTTTACACTTTATTGTTGCTCTGCTGTTTCTCTCTTTTTTTTTATATCACTGATCCAATGCCATTATTTTTAGAATACTAATCAAGGGGGAGAATTTGTGAAACTAAATTCTTTCATCTATGAACAAGGAGTTACAGAACATAATTATAAAATAGTTCATTTTTTTTTTCCAGATTTGATAAGATGGCAGTAAGTGTTTTTACTGTACGGTCATACAGTATCATTATATGAAATATGAATGACCAAATATATGGACAAGATGATATGTTAGAGGAGGAGAGAGGGGGTGGGTCACACATTTTAATAAACAGACTTTCAATAAATTTATAACCTAAAGAAATATCATTCAAGTCGGGTGATTTTTCTGTCCACAATTCTTGAAAATGCTGTTAAATACTTTTGACAGCTGCCGGATTTCTCTCAGAGTATTCCCTACATGAATGTCAATTGGAACATAAACCCACCTGCAGGAGAGCTGACATTCACAACTTAAAGAAATCTAGTGCCCATCTAAGATTGAGTGGACCTGTAAGAGTGTAAGGAGATTGCACTTTCAGATTTTTACCTTATTATGTGAAATCACTGTTTAAAATAAACCAGAAGCAAAGGCATCACCAAATATAATGTAATTACCTTCATGAATAATTAAATTACCTTAAATGAAGACAAAACAAAAATGTATATTGTATTATATCAGTAAGATTTAAAAAAAAAATGAACAACAGTAAGTAGACAAATTATTCTGCAACTAATTTGGACCCTCAGATCAGGGATTCTCAATAATATAGATAGATAAGGACACAACCTGATACCCAAGTATTTATTGATCTATATATCTGAGAAGTAAAGAGCCACTTACCACTTGCCGAGAGAGGGAGTGAAACTCAGAAGGTAAAGAAGACAACGATGTCCGGCGTTCCCTCTTAGGGATTAATGTCCGCGAGGAGGCCATCCCAGCGGCTGCAGTAGACCATAGCTAGAGGAAATGAAGGGGGAAAGTACAATATTCACACTGGCTGGAAGTATATACGTAGAGAAAGCAAATAATGCACTCAGTATCATTTTTCTCAAAAAAAAATAATTAATTTAAATTAATTTAAAGAACAAAATAATAATACATTCTAAAATACGACAAGTGGAACGTGTTTGCAGAGTTACAAGACTGATGCACATGAAATGATAATTGTGGTCAGGTTTACCGTGTGACTGTGCAAGTGTGAGCAATCTTATTTTTTAAGTAATCATCATCAGGTGGTTAGATCGAGTTCTCTATAAGGATGAGATATAATACTTTAATACATGCAGCGAACAGGTAAGACACTACCGGGCCAGTTTTACAATGCTGCAATAGCCATTGGATAACCTCTAGAAGCCATGTGTAACTGGCGTTGCTGGAGTTTGAACCGGTGAAACTGCAGCACGCCGACATGGGAGCTGCAACTAAGTGTTGGCCGCAACTTTTTCCTATCGTGCCCAAACCTTGTTCCCGATGAGTACGTGAATCAGTGTGAATCAAGGTGTCACACTACCTATGAGATGATATGTATGTATGTTTCTTTTTTTAGCTTTGCATAAAATATGTAACTTTTTTCAGCTATAATTAAAATTCTGTGGGGGTTCATTAAGGATCCAACATGAGTCGATGTACTTGAGTCAGTAAGTTACAGACATTATAATTTCAAGCCAACACACAAGTGACCTGCACCAGACAGAAACATTTAACTGTGTTGGGTTTAGCCAGCTTTACAACAATGGGATTTTTTTTTTAATCACGAAAAAAAAAATATGTGTCTGTACACAGCATGAATTTTAAGTTGGACACTTCATCAATCTTTGTGTGTTGTTGTTGTTGTTTTTTTAAACCAACGTGCAAAGTGACAAACAGTATTGAGATCAAGGGCTCCCATATTTTACTATACCAGACCCAAAGGTAGAAACTGTTTGGTTTTTGCAACCCTGTTGTCAAAAAATAAATAAAGACAAAGATGGAAATATAAAAAAAATCTAAATTCAACAAGTTTGAGGAACCACCATGTAGGCTAATTCACACAACTCCACCAGTGTTGTACAGAGACTTCTAGGTAAGGGATTATCTGACTGAATGTGTTTCAATCTGCACAAACCACCACTGGGGCCAAGATCTACACCTGGGTAACACTGGTTTCAATAAACAATATCATTTTACGGACCTAACTGCAAGTTGAAAAAACAAATATTGTACACCATTGATTTTATTTGTAAAAAATGAAATAAGAGTAGCGTACAACCAAACAATAATACGTTGAAACATTACAACAAACCATTACATGTAACGGTTTACCAGCCATTAATAAAACCCATCACTAAAATTGTATGACATGAATTAATATTTGTGTAGGCTAAAAGAAAAGTATTGTAAAATGCAATACTACGCGATAAATGGGGAAAAAAAAACAATAGTCGATATAGATGTAGCCTGGCTGTAGTTTCTTTTCCTAATCAAGTTAATACATGTATCATGTAGTTCCATCTGTTGTCATCGGAAAAACGCTTTCACTATGGACGTTGACAGAATAATTCGGCAGGATGAAATAATTATTTAGGACTTTAGAGCACATTAAGATTAATTTTACGAAATTATTCTAGGGACAAAATATTTGTGTTCGTTCACTCATCAAATTGCAGGTGAAAATGGAACAATAATTGTAAATAAAATCAATAAAATATACTTTTATCTAAAAAAAATGGCGTAGTTCGCATTATACAAAACAACAAAATTAAATGCCTTCAAGTCTGTATACATTTAATCATTTGTACTTGTTTGCCCACGTGCCGTACATATTTTTGACTGGGAAGATTACTCGTAGTGCAAAAATTAAAGGAATTCCAATTACTAGACAACTTCATGGTTTGACTAGAGGAGATTATCAGGCCAGTATCATTCACCGGACTTAATGACAAAAATATTGAAAGGGTCGAATTATTATCAATCATATCAGACAAGCTAAAGGCAACCAATTAAAAAATAATTATTATAAAACGAAAAATATTAAATGATAACAATGAACATATTAAAATTGTACTTATCAAAAGTCAGAACAAACAAAGTGTGTCTAAAAAAATGTAGATTTCTACAAGCATTACAAGGCTGGGGGTAAATATTGCTGTGCAAGAGGAACTCAACATGATGACACAAGAAACAGAAGTATGTTGGTACCAGCCATTACTAATTAAGTAATGGATAAATATTTTTTTTTTTTAAATGTTGAATGATCTTAGTCACAATCTCCTTTTATTAGTAACACTTCACAGGGCTATATAGGGAACTATAAATAAATGTCTCCACTTATTTTTAGCAAAGGAGCTCACCCCCCCCTCTCCCCCATCTATACGATTATATCTCATTCAGTCACCTCAACAAAGCCTGCAACAAACGCAGTACACAAACAATGTCCACACAACCCACTGGGTCGTGCTTGTCTTACTTGATTTATCATACCAGTATGTTAGTCTGACTAGCCAGGTATACGTGTCGGTACCTGTTGAGTTTCATCTGATGAAGTACAATCATAACTCACTGTTGAGTACCAATTAACTGTCATACTTTCACAGGGAAGCCGGGAGTGTGAATTGTGTACAGGTGCATAGTGTGTTGCTGCTCATATACCCGCCATGGGTGTGAAGTGTGTACATAGTGTGTTGCTGCTCATATACCCGCCATGGTTGTGAAGTGTGTACATAGTGTGTTGCTGTTCATATACCCGCCATGGGTGTGAAGTGTGTACATGGTGTGTTGCTGCTCATATACCCGCCATGGGTGTGAAGTGTGTACATAGTGTGTTGCTGCTCATATACCCGCCATGGTTGTGAAGTGTGTACATAGTGTGTTGCTGTTCATATACCCGCCATGGGTGTGAAGTGTGTACATGGTGTGTTGCTGATCATATACCCGCCATGGGTGTGAAGTGTGTACATAGTGTGTTGCTGATCATATACCCGCCATGGTTGTGAAGTGTGTACATAGTGTGTTGCTGCTCATATACACGCCATGGGTGTGAAGTGTGTACATGGTGTGTTGCTGATCATATACCCGCCATGGGTGTGAAGTGTGTACATAGTGTGTTGCTGATCATATACCCGCCATGGGTGTGAAGTGTGTACATGGTGTGTTGCTGATCATATACCCGCCATGGGTGTGAAGTGTGTACATAGTGTGTTGCTGATCATATAACCGCCATGGGTGTGAAGTGTGTACATAGTGTGTTGCTGACTATATACCCGGTACCGCCGAGAGGGGGGGGGGGCAAATGCCCAGGGGCCCGGAGTGTTTTAGGGGCCCAGACTGAGCTGTCCATCATCTTTTGAAAATATTATTATCAGCACGGGGGGCTCGTGACAGCCCTGCCCAGGGGCATGAAATTTCTGTCGGTGGGCCTTCATATACGCGCCATGGGTGTGAAGTGTGTACATAGTGTGCTGCTGTGCTTATCACACCGGAGGATCATTTTAAACTAAAACTGGTATAGATATCACTACTAGAGCACCACCACAGGGAAATTCGCTGCCATTAACTTTAACAATAACACTTGGCACTGTGACCTTCAATATTTAGTTTTAACATTAAATTTAAGTAACATTGAGAGTTAGTCAAGTGTAATATTGGACGTATAGATACTGGTTAGGTTTGTCCACAGAACGTCCCAGTTTGAGCATCACCCACCCCGGGGCCCTCGAAAGATGATAAAATGCCCAGGCTTGTTACGTTCAATCATTGACTGAGAAAGTATTTATAAATTAATGAAGAAATATTCCCGGAACTTTTCTGCCTATGCATGGGATTCTTGATAAACACAAAGTACAGCTTTGGTACATCCTCGCATGGACAACTTTATACAATGTAAAATACATATATATTTATTTAGGGACTTCAAACATTATATAACGCAAAAAATTATCACATATTTACCCATTACACCAACCCCTAATTATATAACTTTAGATTCTCCCACTCACCGATGCACACAGAAACATTTTTCACGGATATAATGTAATGTTAATTGATTGAGTTATATAGCGGACATCAACTAACCTCACTCCTCTATAACGGATCATAGAAAAAAAAATCAGAACCCTCTCTCTATCGTGCAGTATTTGTGACCTGTTCCTTGTAATTTGCTCTTCAAGACATTAGTCTTTTAATATTCACAGCCCGATTTCGGTTTGGAAAGGGAAGGGGGGGGGGGTACCAGGTTGACCCTCCATAATCTCCGTTTCGGTCCCAGGTAACCGCCAGAAAAATCTGGTCTTTATGCAACCTGCTTCCAGGGATAAGAGCACCCGAAGTATTGACCGGCAGTTCAGGTGTATGATCATAAAATGAACATCAAACACTATAGGTCTGTATCGTAAGGGAAATAAAACCAGGGCACGAGAAGTATCACGGTGATACCTTGAAAATTACAGGCAGGAAAAAAAAAGTCTATTGAGATCAAAATGTCTATGGCAACTAATTAAGAGTTATTAAAAAAAACTAAACAATATATATAAATATATATATATATATATATATATATATATATATATATATATATATATATAACATATTCATGAACTTACAACGAGCTTTCAGGTAAAACTCTAGATTTGATGGTATCTCACTCGGCTCTACTTTAATTGTATATCTGACCATCCCTGGATCCAAGTTGATTTCTTCTAAGGTCAGCGCCACACCAGCATAAACTGTCTGGAGTGTTAATGGCTAAATGTATCCCAGGAGTCGAACTACAAACTATGGACGGCAGTTGGGTAATATCTACAAAGTATTCAGCAGTGATTTTCTGTTATGATATTAATATACAGAGTCATGCAAGTGTCTCAGCATTAATTAGCATATTAACATATATGTGTGTCAATAGACTCTTAGCAGTGTGTTACTGTCTGTAATACATCGTCATGTATGTGTGCCGATATAATAACAGTGTTTACTCTGTGTTATGATATAAAAATCAAGAGTATAGCTAAAATATGTCTTTATCTGTATTACTGTATACTATTAATATTAAGTCGTTCCAGTGCGTCAGCATCTGTAATGTCACTATTTTGTTATGATAATTTTGTAGACTCAAAATAATGTATCAATAATTTGAGAAAACCAGGGCATAAAAGTATAACATAAAATACAGTCTAGTTTCGAGTTATGCAGCGCACATATTATATACCATGTATATTGTGATGAAAATATACTATACATTATGTGATGCAAGAATACCCTGCTCAGAAACCACGCATAAATAAATCGCATTAAAAAAAATTCTAATCCGCATTTTATAAAAAAAAAAATTGCATAATTTAAGACTTGACAACAGGTCGACACAAATTACATTAGCAATGACGATATTGAAATAAAAAAAAAAACTATTATACTTCTGAGTTTGTGGTACAGGTGATGATTTCAATGATGGTTCATATTCACACAAATAATCCAACTAAAGCAATCATTCGAAAAAATAGTTGTTGTTTTTTTTAGTTTGTACAAATCAGTTTTTAAAATCTTTTTTTTTTAAATACAATTTTGACTTCAAAACATGGCTGTCTTTAAAATCACATTGCAGCTGACAAAAAAGTGTATATTGGTATGTATCATAGTATCAGCACACATGGCAATATGGTAAATAACGAAATATTTAAAGCAAAGAAAATATCACTCCATACCTAACAAAGTGTAAATCAGAACAAGCATAAAAAGAATTTATTTTTTTTTTATGTAGGCTCGGAGTCTTGGACGTAGTCCAGAGACTGACAATGTTTATAATCGATGATCTGACTGCACCACATGTCGGTGAACTAGGACAAATTAGACACACACCGAGACACACTGGGCTAGTGCAAGTGACAAATGATGACACACAAAACATGTCTAATCTGATGTTCTGGTAACTACCAGCACACTGGGATAAACAACTATAGTTCTCTCTAGAACTGTTTCATTTATGAGCGCAATAAAAAAAAATACGTTATGATAACCACTTATTGACATATTTGTAACCTTTTATACATGGTAGTTTGAGATAAGCATTCACAGGTGGTATGAGAAATAAAATATCACCTTACAAAGTTTCAAGATATCGGTAGTTAAGAACTAGAGAAGTAAAACATTATCTCACAAAGTTTTTTAGTTAGTTAAGACTAAGAGCTGGTATTGTTTGATGTATGAGAAGTAAAACATTATCTCACAAGGCTTTAGTTAGTTAAGAGCTGGTATTGTTTGATGTGTGAGAAGTAAAACATTATCTCACAAAGCTTTAGTTAGTTAAGACTAAGAGCTGGTATTGTTTGATGTATGAGAAGTAAAACATTATCTCACAAGGCTTTAGTTAGTTAAGAGCTGGTATTGTTTGATGTGTGAGAAGTAAAACATTATCTCACAAAGCTTTAGTTAGTTAAGAGCTGGTATTGTTTGATGTGTGAGAAGTAAAACATTATCTCACAAGGCTTTAGTTAGTTAAGAGCTGGTATTGTTTGATGTGTGAGAAGTAAAACATTATCTCACAAAGCTTTAGTTAGTTAAGACTAAGAGCTGGTATTGTTTGATGTATGAGAAGTAAAACATTATCTCACAAGGCTTTAGTTAGTTAAGAGCTGGTATTGTTTGATGTGTGAGAAGTAAAACATTATCTCACAAAGCTTTAGTTAGTTAAGAGCTGGTATTGTTTGATGTGTGAGAAGTAAAACATTATCTCACAAGGCTTTAGTTAGTTAAGAGCTGGTATTGTTTGATGTGTGAGAAGTAAAACATTATCTCACAAAGCTTTAGTTAGTTAAGAGCTGGTATTGTTTGATGTGTGAGAAGTAAAACATTATCTCACAAGGCTTTAGTTAGTTAAGAGCTGGTATTGTTTGATGTGTGAGAAGTAAAACATTATCTCACAAAGCTTTAGTTAGTTAAGACTAAGAGCTGGTATTGTTTGATGTATGAGAAGTAAAACATTATCTCACAAGGCTTTAGTTAGTTAAGAGCTGGTATTGTTTGATGTGTGAGAAGTAAAACATTATCTCACAAAGCTTTAGTTAGTTAAGAGCTGGTATTGTTTGATGTATGAGAAGTAAAACATTATCTCACAAAGCTTTAGTTAGCTAAGACTAAGAGCTGGTATTGTTTGATGTATGAGAGGTAAAACATTATCTCACAAAGCTTTAGTTAGTTAAGAGCTGGTATTGTTTGATGTGTGAGAAGTAAAACATTATCTCACAAAGCTTTAGTTAGTTAAGAGCTGGTATTGTTTGATGTATGAGAAGTAAAACATTATCTCACAAAGCTTTAGTTAGCTAAGACTAAGAGCTGGTATTGTTTGATGTATGAGAGGTAAAACATTATCTCACAAAGCTTTAGTTAGTTAAGAGCTGGTATTGTTTGATGTGTGAGAAGTAAAACATTATCTCACAAAGCTTTAGTTAGTTTAGAGCTGGTATTGTTTGATGTACGAGAAGTAAAACATTATCTCACAAAGCTTTAGTTAGCTAAGACTAAGAGCTGGTATTGTTTGATGTATGAGAAGTAAAACATTATCTCACAAAGCTTTAGTTAGTTAAGAGCTGCTGTTATTTGATGTACGAGAAGTAAAACATTATCTCACAAAGCTTTAGTTAGTTAAGAGCTGGTATTGTTTGATGTACGAGAAGTAAAACATTATCTCACAAAGCTTTAGTTAGTTAAGAGCTGCTGTTGTTTGATGTACGAGAAGTAAAACATTATTTCACAAAGCTTTAGTTAGTTAAGAGCTGGTATTGTTGGATGTATGAGAAGTAAAACATTATCTCACAAAGCTTTAGTTAGTTTAGAGCTGGTATTGTTTGATGTACGAGAAGTAAAACATTATCTCACAAAGCTTTAGTTAGCTAAGACTAAGAGCTGGTATTGTTTGATGTATGAGAAGTAAAACATTATCTCACAAAGCTTTAGTTAGTTATGAGCTGCTGTTATTTGATGTACGAGAAGTAAAACATTATCTCACAAAGCTTTAGTTAGTTAAGAGCTGGTATTGTTTGATGTACGAGAAGTAAAACATTATCTCACAAAGCTTTAGTTAGTTAAGAGCTGCTGTTGTTTGATGTACGAGAAGTAAAACATTATTTCACAAAGCTTTAGTTAGTTAAGAGCTGGTATTGTTGGATGTATGAGAAGTAAAACATTATCTCACAAAGCTTTAGTTAGTTAAGAGCTGGTATTGTTTGATGTATGAGAAGTAAAACATTATCTCACAAAGCTTTAGTTAGTTAAGAGTTGGTATTGTTTGATGTTGTGTACGTTGTGCCCTCTTCCTTTCTAATTACGTTTTCGCCCTCGTTTTCATTCCATTCATAAATCTCGTCGCGTTCTTATCTGATCACCAAGTAAATAGGGTAACCTTTTGAGAATGTCACTTTAAGTGCGGTATGAAACCAAGTTATTGGTGGTGAACTTTCCTTGTTGATTCACTTCTCTGTCAAGTCCTGCCCACCGCCTTCACCTTTTCCTGTTTTACAAAGTCCTGCGTTCCATGATAACGATCCACACTCATATCGATAATGAGATGATATTATCAAGAAAAACAGAAATTCATTCAATATCTTTTCATTGGATTCCGGGAGGCATTGTGGGTTTTTTTTTTCGTGATTACGTCTATACTAAATACCCTAGCCATGCTGAAGGTAGAAAAACTTGTTTATTTCCTCTCACCCAAATATTTCTCTTTCATTGGAGTAAGAGTAGATACCGCTATTATACAAATAAGTTTAATTAATGATAATAAAAGGGATGTTGATATGGAAAAGTGTTAATATTAAAGACAGTCAAATAGCAAGAACTGGCTTAGGGAATACAAGAAGACATCAAAGTCGGCGTAAATCGAAGGTCATGGATTCGATATCCGGTGAGAACCAATGGGATTTTGAAAGTCATGTTGAAAATCCCTCCATCTCCGGTGGAATCTCCATAGCCATAGCACTTTTGGCTATGGTGGGGATGAAAGAAGGGCACTACAAAAAAGGCCCCATTCGTGGTATATACAAAATCTGAAAGAAGGGCACTACAAAAAAAGGCCCCATTTGTGGTATATACAAAATCTGAAAGAAGGGCACTACAAAAAAGGCCCCATTCGTGGTATATACAAAATCTGAAAGAAGGGCACTACAAAAAAGGCCCCATTCGTGATATATACAAAATCTGAAAGAAGGGCAATACAAAAAAGGCCCCATTCGTGATATATACAAAATCTGAAAGAAGGGCACTACAAAAAGGCCCCATTCGTGGTATATACAAAATCTGAAAGAAGGGCAATACAAAAAAGGCCCCATTCGTGGTAAATACAAAATCTGAAAGAAGGGCACTACAAAAAGGCCCCATTCGTGGTATATACAAAATCTGAAAGAAGGGCACTACAAAAAGGCCCCATTCGTGGTATATACAAAATCTGAAAGAAGGGCACTACAAAAAGGCCCCATTCGTGGTATATACAAAATCTGAAAGAAGGGCAATACAAAAAAGGCCCCATTCGTGGTAAATACAAAATCTGAAAGAAGGGCACTACAAAAAGGCCCCATTCGTGGTATATACAAAATCTGAAAGAAGGGCACTACAAAAAGGCCCCATTCGTGGTATATACAAAATCTGAAAGAAGGGCACTACAAAAATGGCCCCATTCGTGATATATACAAAATCTGAAAGAAGGGCAATACAAAAAAGGCCCAATTCGTGGTGTATACAAAATCTGAAAGGGCACTACAAAAAAGGACCCATTCGTAGTACATACAAAATCTGAAATAAGGGCACTACAAAAAGGCCCCATTCGTAGTTTATACAAAATCTAAGAGATTACATCTCATTCTTACAGGGACTTTACAAATGCTTTGAACAAAACGGTACTGTCGAGTTTTTGTACCTTACAAGAAAACAACACAAGTGTACACGGTGTGTATGTGTGTGTCTGTGTATAAAGTCAACACACTAGTGTATACATGGTCATTCAGAATTATTAATGTCTACAGGTCTTTTTCTTTACTGAAAGGTCAACTTGTGAAAAAATTGAAAAAAAATCGATTTCTTTTTATATCTCATCAGAAATGTCAACATTTTTATTGATTCGGAAGACAACTAATTTACCCCGTGAAATTTTCTAACCCGTTACGAAAATAGCAACCGATTGCATTCAAATAGTTGACTAGCAGATGAAATGTTTGAATATGTACGGGGGAGGGGGGGGGGGGAGTGTGGAAAAAAAGAGGTGTCATTTGTTTGTTTTTTTTAACTTTTTATCTTCTAGCCTCATTTACCTCTTTCGAAATGTAAACGTTTGAAATGACATATTGAGCAATGATTATTTTCCAGATGGCTTATTGCTTAAAAGATCAAGTAATACAGATAGAACAACAATTATTTCACCACAGGAATATTCCTATACATTCATTAAAATAAGCCAATATAAATAAATAGTCATTGTTAGATTTAACTAACGCGGTGCAAATGAAGTTCTACGTAAATATTTACTCACTTAATTCAATGCTGATAAGACTGCAAATACTACCGAGTGAATCAAAGAGCAGCGGTGGATCACCTCGTGCCAAATATAAACAACTAGTGCACGTGACGCTGTACAACAGTTAAAATGTTGGCACCATGCAAGGGGTGGTCGTACAATACAGCCAGAATGTTATGTTATTGTGTACAAAAGAAAGATCACATAAAGTGAAAGTATTCCTTTATACAGACGTGTGTATACCACGAGACGAACACAATCACATGACATGACCAGACGGAAGCTTCACTTTTTTTTTATACTGGGTCACAGATGGCGGTAAAATGGTATTTGAATTGCAATGGGTTAAATAAATAGGTCAGGCGACGAGATGAACTACACAAGCAGGGCCGCCGCGGATAAATTATGGGAAAATAATGTTCCAACATATTTTAAAAAGTCACTAATGATTGAAACATTCTGACGCCTCGAGCATGATGGGCCCCCTAGGTGGTAAAGTAGGCTACAGGCTGCACCTCTCTCCTAGTTTTGTTTTCTGCATTGTACAAAATAGTTTTTTGTTTCTCAATCCTGTACCATTCACAAAAATATCGGTAGTTTTAAAAGTCTACAAAACCTGTTTGTATTTGTTTGTTGTTGTTGTTTTTTCCTGTAAAAAAGTGAACATCGGTAAACAAACATTACAATTGAATTGGGTTGAAGACCGTATACAAAAATGTACTCGCTATTTCGCATAAGTACCTGCCCGTGGCCAGAGCCCAGGGGCCCGGACTGAGCTGGCCAATCAACTTTTGAAAATATTATTATCAGCACGAGGGGCCCGTGACAGCCCTGCCCTGGAGCCCGAAATTTATGTCGGTGGGCCTGAGAGCAACAAACGACAATGTTTCCACATTAAAAGAAGCGAGACTAGTTTCAAGTGACGGAAACAAAGACAGCGAACAAAAATACCCACTAATTTTAAATACATGTTGAATTAACGTTGTATAGCTTTTCAGAAAATTAGCACAGGTATCAATTACTACAGTCACTAATCATTGCTGATACTTGATTAATAATTTAAACTTATAACATTCACATCAAAAACACCAAGGAAATAAAATAAAATAAAAAAAAACCCACCTCTCTCTCTCTCCAGGTTCAATGACTTTCCAAGTTTTTTTTTAAAGGACTCAAAAAAAAAAGACCAATTAATACGAATCTAAAATACATTAATTATCATTACAAGTCCGATAAGTTGCACATGGACTAAATCACTAAATTTGAATTAAACTAAAACAAAAAAAAAACATGCAATGTGTGATAATGAAGCATTGAGCATTAATGAACAGTATCAAATGTGTATGAGACATTCATCCATATATACAATCGGGTCAACTCACCAGACCAGTGGTGGCCAACCTTTTTGGGGCCGCGTGCCCAAATTTCAACCAAAAAAAAAACACTTAATTATATCAAAGTGCCAACAATCCAATTAAAAATAAAGAAAGCTATATCTTAGTCGCGTGCCGACTGTGGCACGCGTGCCATAGGTTCGCCAGCACTGCACTAGAATGTCGCCATGATTGAGACCATGCAGCGCGCCGAAATGGGAAAAAAAAAGTTTCTAAATAATGACAGCACTTCTCTCAACATGGAGTATTTCCGAGTATATTAGAAATGTGCAACGTTATT
>JAGDYQ010000025.1:3723063-3782966 GCA_021962125.1 Bulinus truncatus | reverse complement strand
TATGATATTAATGTCAAGAGAAGGGCTAAAATATGTTTTTATCATGCCATTGGTGATACTATTATTATTAAGTCGTTCCGGTGCGTCAGCATCTGTAATGTCACTATTTTGTTATGATAATTTTGTAGAATCTAAAAGAATGTATCAATAATTTGAGAAAACCAGAGCATAAAAGTATAAAATATAGTGTTACACGCTGGTTTCGAATTATGCAGTTGTATATATTGGTATATCATGTATATTGTGATAAAAAATACTATACATTATGTGATGCAGGAATACCCTGCTGCCTATAAAACCACGCATAAATAAATCGCATTAAAAAAAATTCTCATCCACTTTTTATAAAAAAAAATTGCATAATTTAAGACTTGACAACAGGTCGACACAAATTTTGATGAGAAATGACGATATTGAAATAAAAAAAAACTATTATACTTGTGAGTTTGTGGCACAGGTGATGGTTTCAATAATGGTTCATATTCACACAAATAATCCAACTAAAGCAATCATTCGAAAAAAATAGTTGTTGTTTTTTGTTTTTACAAATCAGTTTTTAAAATCTTTTTTTTTTAAATACAATTTTGACTTCAAAACATGGCTGTCTTTAAAATCACATTGCAGCTGACAAAAAGTGTATATTGGTATGTATCATAGTATCAGCACACATGGAAATATGGTAGATAACGAAATATTTAAAGCAAAGAAAATATCACTCCATACCTCACAAAGTGTAAATCAGAACGAGCATAAAAAGAATTTTTTTTTATGTAGGCTCGGAGTCTTGGACGCAGTCCAGAGACTGACAATGTTTATAATCGATGATCTGACTGCACCACATGTCGGTGAACTAGGACAAATTAGACACACACCGAGACACACTCGGCTAGTGCAAGTGACAAATGATGACACAAAACATGTCTAATCTGATGTTCTGGTAACTATCAGCACACTGGGATGAACAACTATAGTTCTCTCTATAACTGTTTCATTTATGGGCGCAATAAAAAAAAATACGTTTTCAGTGTTATGATAACCACTTATTGACATATTTGTAACCTTTTATACATGGTAGTTTGAGATAAGCATTCACATGTGGTATGAGAAATAAAATATCACACTTTACAAAGTTTCAAGATATCGGTAGTTAAGAACTAGAGAAGTAAAACATTATCTCACAAAGTTTTTGTTAGTTAAGACTAAGAGCTGGTATTGTTTGATGTGGTGAGGTAAACATTATCTCACAAGGGCTTTAGTTAGTTAAGAGCTGGTATTATTGTTTGATGTGTGTGAGAAGTAAAACATTATCTCACAAAGCTTTAGGGTTAGTTAAGACTAGAGCTGGTATTGTTTGAGGTATGAGATAGTAGAAACATTATCTCACAAAGATTGTTTGATGTGTGAGAAGTAAACATTATCTCACAAGGCTTTAGTTAGTTAAGAGCTGGTATTGTTTGATGTGTGAGAAGTAAAACATTATCTCACAAAGCTTTAGTTAGTTAAGACTAAGAGCTGGTATTGTTTGATGTACGAGAAGTAAAACATTATCTCACAAGGCTTTAGTTAGTTAAGAGCTGGTATTGTTTGATGTGAGAGTAAAACATTATCTCACAAAGCTTTAGTTAGTTAAGAGCTGGTATTGTTTAATGTATGAGAAGTAAAACATTATCTCACAAAGCTTTTAGTTAGCTAAGACTAAGAGCTGGTGACTGTTTGATGTATGAGAGGTAAACATTATCTCACAAAGCTTTAGTTATTGTTAAGAGCTGGTATTGTTTGATGTTGTGGGAAGTAAAAACATTATCTCACAAAGCTTTAGTTAGTTAAGGGCTGGTATTGTTTGATGTATGAGAAGTAAACATTATCTCCAGCTTCTGGTCCAAGCTATTCAAGACTAAGAGCTGGTATTGTTTGATGTGTGAAGGAGCCAAAACATTATCTCACAAAACTTTAGTTAGTTAAGACTAAGAGCTGGTATTGTTTGATGTACGCTTTAGTTAAGTAAAACATTATCTCCACAAAGCTTTAGTTAGTTAAGAGCTGTTATTGTTTGGATGTATGAGAAGTAAAAAACATTATCTCACAAAAGCTTTAGTTGGTTAAGAGCTGGTATTGTTTAATGTATGAGAAGTAAAACATTATCTCACAAAGCTTTAGTTAGTTAAGAGCTGGTATTGTTTGATGTACGAGAAGTAAAACATTATCTCACAAAGCTTTAGTTATTTTTAAGAGCTGCTGTTGTTTGATGTACGAGAAGTAAAACATTATCTCACAAAGCTTTAGTTAGTTAAGAGCTGGTATTGTTGGATGTATGAGAAGTAAAACATTATCTCACAAAGCTTTAGTTAGTTAAGAGCTGGTATTGTTTGATGTGTGAGAAGTAAAACATTATCTCACAAAGCTTTACAAAGCTTTAGTTAGTTAAGAGCTGGTATTGTTTGATGTATGAGAAGTAAAACATTATCTCACAAAGCTTTAGTTAGTTAAGAGCTGGTGTTGTTTGATGTACGAGAAGTAAAACATTATCTCACAAAGCTTTAGTTAGTTAAGAGCTGGTATTGTTTGATGTTGTGTACGTTGTGCCCTCTTCCTTTCTAATTACGTTTTCGCCCTCGTTTTCATTCCATTCATAAATCTCGTCGCGTTCTTATCTGATCACCAAGTAAACAGGGTAACCTTTTGAGAATGTCACTTTAAGTGCGGTATGAAACCAAGTTATTGGTGGTGAACTTTCCTTGTTGATCCACTTCTCTGTCAAGTCCTGCCCACCGCCTTCACCTTTTCCTGTTTTACAAAGTCCTGCGTTCCATGATAACGGTCCACACTCATATCGATAATGAGATGATATTATCAAGAAAAACAGAAATTCATTCAATATCTTTTCATTGGATTCCGGGAGGCATTGTGGTTTTTTTTTTTCGTGATTACGTCTATACTAAATACCCTAGCCATGCTGAAGGTAGAAAAACTTGTTTATTTCCTCTCACCCAATTATTTCTCTTTCATTGGAGTAAGAGTAGATACCGCTATTGTACAAATAAGTTTAATTAATGATAATAAAAGGGATGTTGATATGGAAAAGTGCTAATATTAAAGACAGTCAAATAGCAAGAACTGGCTTAGGGAATACAAGAAGACATCAGAGTCGGTGTAAATCGAAGGTCATGGATTCGATATCCGGTGAGAACCAATGGGATTTTGAAAGTCATGTTGAAAATCCCTCTATCTCCGGTGGAATCTCCATAGCCATAGCACTTTTGGCTATGGTGAGGATGAAAGAAGGGCACTACAAAAAAGGCCCCATTCGTGGTATATACAAAATCTGAAAGAAGGGCACTACAAAAAAGGCCCCATTCGTGGTATATACAAAATCTGAAAGAAGGACACTACAAGAAAGGCCCCATTCGTGGTATATACATAATCTGAAAGAAGGGCACTACAAAAAAGGCCCCATTCGTGGTATATACAAAATCTGAAAGAAGGGCACTACAAAAAAGAAGGGCCTACAAAACCATTCGTGGTATATACAAAATCTGAAAAGGGCAATACAAAAAAGGCCCCATTCGTGGTAAATACAAAATCTGAAGAAGGGCACTACAAAAGGCCCCATTCGTGGTATATACAAAATCTGAAAGAAGGACACTACAAGAAAGGCCCCATTCGTGGTATATACATAATCTGAAAGAAGGGCACTACAAAAAGGCCCCATTCGTGGTATATACAAAATCTGAAAGAAGGGCAATACAAAAAGCCCCATTCGTGGTAAATACAAATCTGAAGGGGCACTACAAAACCCCATTCGTGGTATATACAAAAATCTGAAGAAGGGCACTACAAAAGGCCCCATTCGTGGTATATACAAAATCTGAAGAAGGGCACTACAAAAATGGCCCCATTCGTGATATATACAAAATCTGAAAGAAGGGCAATACAAAAAGGCCCAATTCGTGGTGTATACAAAATCTGAAGGGCACTACAAAAAAGGACCCATTCGTAGTACATACAAAATCTGAAATAGGCCTACAAAAAGGCCCCATTCGTAGTACACACAAAATCTAAGAGATTACATCTCATTCTTACAGGGACTTTACAAATAGATTACAAATATAAAGATATCTTTATAAATGCTTTGAACAAAACGGTACTGCCGAGTTTTTGTACCTTACAAGAAAACAACACAAGTGTACTCCTGAGACGGTGTGTGTGTGTGTCTGTGTGTAAAGTCAACACACTAGTGTATACATGGACATTCAGAATTATTAATGTCTACAGGTCTTTTTCTTTACTGAACCGTAAACATCTGAAAAAATTGAAAAAAAAATCGATTTCTTTTTATATCTCATCAGAAATGTCAACATTTTTATTGATTCGGAAGACAACTAATTTAACCCGTGAAATTTTCTAACCCGTTACGAAAATAGCAACCGATTGCATTCAAATAGTTGACTAGCAGATGAAATGTTTGAATATGTACAGAGGGGGAGGGGGGGGGGAGAGGTGTCATTTGTTTTTTTTTAACTTTTTGTCTTTTAGCCTCATTTACCTCTTTCGAAATGTAAACGTTTGAAATGACATATTGAGCAATGATTATTTTCTAGATGGCTTATTGCTTAAAAGATCAAGTAATACAGATAGAACAACAATTATTTCACCACAGGAATATTCCTATACATTAATTAAAATAAGCCAATATAAATAAATAGTCATTATTAGATTTAACTTACGCGGTGCAAATGAAGTTCTACGTAAATATTTACTTACTTAATTCAATGCTGATAAGACTGAAAATACTACCAAGCGAATCACAGAGCAGCGGTGGATCACCTCGTGCCAAATATAAACAACTAGTGCATGTGACGCTGTACAACAGTTAAAATGGTGGCACCATGCAAGGGGTGGTCGTACAATACAGCCAGAATGTTATGTTATTGTGTACAAAAGAAAGATCACAACAAGTGAAAGTATTCCTTTATACAGACGTGTGTATACCACGAGACGAACACAATCACATGACTTGACCGCTTCACTTTTTTTTTTTTATACTGGGTCACAGATGGCGGTAAAATGGGATTTGAATTGCAATGGGTTGAATAAATAGGTCATGCGACGAGATGAACTACACATGCAGGGCCGCCGCGGATAAATTATGGGCAAATAATGTTCCAACATATTTTAAAAAGTCAATAATGATTGAAACATTCTGACGTCTCGAGCATGATGGGCCCCCTAGGTGGTAAAGTAGGCTACAGGCTGCACCTCTCTCCTAGTTTTGTTTTCTGCAATGTATAAAATAGTTTTTTGTTTCTCACTCCTGTACCATTCACAAAATATTGGTAGTTTTAAAAGTCTACAAAACCTGTTGTATTTGTTTGTTGTTGTTTTTTCCTGTAAAAAAGTGAACATCGGTAAACAAACATTACAACTGAATTGGGTTGAAAACCGTATACAAAAATGTACTCGCTATTTCGCATAAGTATCTGCCCGTGGCCAGAGCCCAGGGGCCCGGACTGAGCTGGCCAATCAACTTTTGAAAATATTATTATCAGCACGAGGGGCCCGTGACAGCCTTGCCCAGGGGCCCGAAATTTCTGTCGGTGGGCCTGAGAGCAACAAACGACAATGTTTCCACATTAAAAGAAGCGAGACTGGTTTCAAGTGACGGAAACAAAGACAGCGAACAAAAATATCCACTAATTTTAATATATGTTGAATTAACGTTGTATAGCTTTTCAGAAAATTAGCACAGGTATCAATTACTACAGTCACTAATCATTGCTAATACTTGATTAATAATTTAAACTTGTAACATTCACACCAAAAACACCAAGGAAATAAAATATAATTAAAAAAAACCACCTTTCTCTCTCTCTCTCCAGGTTCAATGACTTTCCAAGTTTTTTTTAAAGGACTCAAAATAAAAAAAGACCAATTAATACGAATCTAAAATACATTAATTATTATTACAAGTCCGATAAGTTGCACATGGACTAAATTTCTAAATTTGATTTAAACTAAAATAAAAAAAAACATGCATTTTGTGATAATGAAGCATTGAGCATTAATGAACAGTATCAAATGTGTATGAGACATTTCATCCATATATACAATCGGGTAAACTCACCAGACCAGTGGTGGCCAACCTTTTTGGGGCCGCGTGCCCAAAATTCAACCAAAAAAAAAACCACTTAATTATATCAAACTGCCAACAATCCAATTAAAAATAAAGGAAGCTATGTCTTAGTCGCGTGCCGACTGTGGCACGCGTGCCATAGGTTCGCCACCACTGCACTAGAATGTCGCCATGATTGAGACCTTGCAGCGCGCCGAAATGGAAAAAAAAAAGTTTCTCAATAATGACAGCACTTCTCTCAACATGGAGTATTTCCGAGTATATTAGAAATGTGCAACGTTATTAGGGGCCATCCATAAAAGACGTCCACCAATTTTTTGCTATTTTTTACCCCCCCTCCCCCCTTGTCCACATTTGTCCACTTTTGACTGGACCCCCCCCCCAGTTGTGGACGTCCAAAACATAAAAATTACCGAACATGAATTTATGAATATTTCGAATTTTTAAATTGGGAGAATGTAAACAATATAAAGAGTACATATTTACAAACATAATTCTAAATATGAAAAAAAATTACTGTTTAAAAACATTTTATTGAATTATAATTAAAAAATGCAAAGAATTAAACCACAATTATTCAGCGGGATTGAAATTCCGATTGCAGCCATTCAAACATATTTCGTATGATCACTACATCTGTTGGTGAATTTTCAATTTCTGGTTCAATCTCCTTGTCTGATACTTCTGCCTCATCAAGTTCACAAACAGGAATATTGTAATGGACGACCTTATGTTTTTTCATTGCCACCTGTGATGGGAAGTATTTGCCGCAGAAACACATTCGCTTGGGAATTTTCCAGCCACTGATGGACAATAGAGATCAAAAGGCATGCTACTGTAACTGTGATCGGGCTCCAGACCAATCAGTGCAAGCCTCTGAAACAAGTGATCCATAAGTACCACTACTAATCCCGATAGCTGCAGCCATGACGCCTGCTTCATGACTAACAAAAGGTACAAGAGCTGGAATGAAACGTTTGGGAAATAGTTCATTATAGTTGGTTCGTCTTGCTCCACAGCATGTTACATCATTACATTTGATGATCTGCAGAAAATATTGAGACTGTTGGACATGATTCCAACACCAATTCACAGAGGAAGAAATGTGCTTGTGCTGCTTGGTTCAACATACTGTGCATGCACATCATAGCCATCAATGACAGCCTGACTCCAAACTTCAGCGAGTATTTCTCCAGCCTTTTCAAAGTTTGCTTTTTCCAGGTTTTGGTCTATAGTTATACCATTTGCATCCAAATGGGACCCAAAATGATCATGAGGAAGAATGAGGCCTGACAGGTCATGAGACAATGGGGCCATTCGTCGTTCTACCGCGTTGTAGGCACTGTGACCCGGGGCATGACAGGCTATAAAAAGATTGTGCTTGGTAAACAATTTTTATGCAGCATTCAAAGTTTTTGGATAACGTGGGTTCTCGTCTGGGCCTCCGTCAACAGTAATAATAACTATAGGCTTTACTAATTCACCATTTGTACATGCCACATTCTTGAAAATATCCTGAGAGACAAGTACATCAAAATCCGCAACATGTGAGGCAGCAGTACTGGAGTCATGTTTACCATTCCTTATTGATATAGATGTTGGTCCAGAATAGGTCACACTGCCATCCTTGATAATACATGCAGCATAAACTGAAGGTATTGGTTTATGCCTATCTGCCACAACCCAATCAATACTGCCAAATTTTTTTTTGATTGTAAAGAGCGATAATAAAATTAGTTAAAAAAAAAAAAAAAAGAACAATAAAGAAAATAAAATTTGAAATTAAAAATATTTACATAAGAAAAAAACCCCTTTTGTGCCGACACTACAGTCGCCATTTTGTCTGTTTCGTTTTGACAACATGTATCTGTCGGCATACCTTTGACAACTTTTAAATAATAAAACGGCTTCCGATTTCTATAACTCTTTTGTCATTAAACTGGAATTTTTTGCAGTAAATTTATGCAAAAACACTACATTGTGGACATCCACTCTGTCCTCAACCCCCTCCCCCCATGTCCACTTTAGTCCACTTTTTGCTGAACCCCCCTCCCCCCCTTTGTGTGGACGTCTTTTATGGATGGCCCCTTACTTGAAAAACATTATCATCGATTGATGTGATGAAAAAGACAATAATAAAATATGAGCATTCATTTGAATAAACATTATTACACTTCCGGCTGAAAGACTGATTTGTTCAAGCTATTACATGAGAAGTGGAGTGTTGAGATAAGGAATTGACTTGTAAGTTTAAAAATTCACCTTTCTAAAGTAATTACTATAACAAAGGGAAAAAAACAACATGTATATCAACGGTTCTTATATGCGGTATTTGATAATAAATAGTAAGTGGAATGAAAAGGATTTGAGTTATACACGTAACTTTATAATTCAATTACTATAACAAATGAACATTTATAATTGTTACTTGGTATAGGTAATATAGATGGGGAAAGGGAGCACTAAACAGAGAGGTGGATAGAGAATATGATACATAGTACGTCGGGGCAGGAGAGAAAATACATATGGGGCGTGTGAATGAATACCGAATATGGAGGGGGAGGAAATAAAATAAAAGAGAATACAAATGCTCGCAACCGTGTATAGAAACCATAACATTAAAAAGATTGTATCATGGAATATGTGAAATGGAATTTTGAGAGTAATAGAACTGGAGAATTTCACCAAATTACTGATTCAATTCATTGAACTTCCCAATCTAACCTATTTTTAAGCATTCCATAGAGTCGGTTATTATACAATTCGGAATAGGAAGTTTAAAAAGAGGAAGGAGTAAATTTATCAGAATCAACAAAAATGTTGGAATTAGACTAATATAACTTAACATGTTCTCAAATATAAACTTATAGACATACAAAAGTCATATATTTTGTAAAAAAAAAAAAAGGGGGATAAGGAAAATGTTTGTCAGAATTTCAATAATTCATAAAATCTTTCATCTTTAAAATTGTTTTTAACAACATAATATCACAAATAAAGCGCATCGCAATTTAAAAGTCCTCTTAATAATGATTTTTAAAAATGTCGCAATTAGTTATAATCTGAATGTTGCATTATTAGTTTGAAGTATGCGAGTATAATAGTTTTACAGAAAGTGGTATCAAAACAGTTTAGAATATCAAATTCATTTTACTGAGACATGTCAATTGTAATGTGCTAAGCTTTTTACAATGAAAAAGCATGATATAATTAAGTGTACATTGAATTTTGAACCCAAAGGCTTCATTGAAAATTGCAAGTTTGTCATTTAGAAAAATCTGACCACTTCAATTGTATCACTATTATAACTGCATAGTTCTTGAAACAATTGTTGATGAACAGATATAATAAAAAAATAATGACTTGCTGTTAAAAATAGTGAATAAAATGTGTTTTAAAGTGTTATAAAAAAAATAGGTCTATTTTTGTAACACAAAGAAATCAAATAACATTATTACTGTTGATTTGTAATAAAAGTTAGTATCATTCAAATGAGCATATTTATTTCATTATTTCTTCAATCTAGATAGTTAATCCATAGGCTTTAGATTTACAGGGTATACCAGTGAAAGATATATAAGCCTGGTAATACATTTATCATCTTAGATCTTTATCTGAATTATTAGTTCTAAGGCTCAGATATCTATGCCTTTAATAATAAAAGTAGAAATATTATACATTTATGACCTATAACTACCAAAATATGCCTTGAAAATATTACTTTAAAAAACTAAATATCCAATATAAATTAGTAAATCTTGAAATAAGCTTGTGTAAAGTACTTTTTTAGTTTTAAAATGGGAGGGGGGAGGCCTAAACGTGTTAATCTGAACCATTTTGCATTATTTTTTAAAGTCTACATTTGATGAACCATGCATTTATATGAGTAAATAATAATTCTCATATTGCGTTCAGATTTAGAGTAATGCTTTAAAACACACCCATACCTAGCGTGATAGCCTAGGTATGTTCATTTTGAATTTAATGGGATCGGTTTGAATTTTTAAGATAAATCATAGTCTTTAGTAAATTTAGCAATTTATTTTTTTTATTTTCTATGAAAGTGGTCCCTTACTTATAAATGAAAGTACAAAACAATGTAATAATAAACAGAAATTAAAAAATAAACATATAAATTTAAAAAACAAAAGAAATCTTATGGCCATACTTTTTTTTACACATATAATAAAAAAACATAATATGAAATGTTTCAGAAACTGTTTTAATAGGATGACAAACATTAACATGAAGAATCACGAAGATATATTCTGCCATCCTCTATTTCCCCTGTAGTGGAGTGGCCAAGTTTAAAATATTGATATGTTGGAGTCTGCTTTGCTTTTCTGTTTCTTTTAGTCGTGTTTTGTAACTGGAAATGGCTGGGTTTACTTACTCCCTGAGAGACTTTGCCAGAATCATATTGTTTCAAGTTGGATAAGTTCCTTGTTTGAAAGAGGTTCTCTGTCAGCAACTAGAATGTCAGTCAAATTATCTTTTTCCTAATCCTCAAAACAAAGATGGCTTGCTAAGTTTATAGTTTGTAAAATTTCAGGAAGAGAGATACATTCAGGCTCAATTAAATTTGTTTGTATTCCACTCAAATTTTTTTCCTAACGTGGTTCACTGTGGGTAACTATTGGTCATATAACGAGACATTGTGAGCAGTAATTCGAAACTAATAATTTAAGAAGGCTGATATAGTGAAACGCCATACAAAGAGCGAATAGTAGTAGAGTGAATGGCAGTACAGCTCTTTTGAAGAGTAGTCTAATAATGCTACTTCTTTTTCCCCAAAACCTATCTAATGGTATGAATCCATCTCACTCTATCAAGTGATAAGAACAGAATAAAATGGCACTGAAAAAATTATTAGTCAAACAGCACTTTTCTTTTGGCATTATAAGTGATCTTAATCTTTTTATCTGCATTACATTATCCATAAGAAATTAGCCAGTGGCCTACCTGGGGGGAGGGGGGCGGTGGGTGCTGTCCGCACCGGGCGGCACTTTTTATTACTTTTTAGGGGGGGCATTTAAAATGTATAGATTAAATTGAAATACCTAAATGAGAGGGCGTCAAAATCGTCTTCCAACCTGGGCGGCCGATACCCATGCTACGCCGCTGAAATTAGCTTTATTTTATATGTCACTGCAGCTTTATTGTAAACTAAATATTGTCAGTGGCAACAGTAGTCTTAAGAAAAAGTAAAGTTTCCTTAAGCCCCTAAGGGCTCATTGGGGTAGACGAAGTGTAGAATTCATCTGTTACAGTAACCTCTGCATATAAAGAGATTGTGTGGTTAGCACAATGCCCAACCGTCTTTACTCCCCCAACTTTAAGTCAGGTACCCATTTAAAGCTGGGTGGCATGGGGTCTTTCACCAGGACCTGAAAAAGTCCCAAGGGTCTCACTGAGATTCGAACATGGGACCCTCCAGTCGACAGTCAAGCGCTCTACACCAATCAATTATGAGTCCCCTAACAGTAGTCTTATATGAGTATTATTTTGAGACTATAATTAATAAAGTTTTTATTTAATACAGTAAATAAAGTCAACTATTTATTTTTTTCCAAAAACAATGTGTACACTAGTCAAAAAGTAATTAAATTAAATTATATTAGTAATAATATAGGCTCGTATTTTCACGAAAAATCTTATTTTTATTATCTCATGATAAATTTAAATCTAATGCAATTTAAACCAAATTGAACTTAGTCAAAACATAATATAACAAATTTTGTTTGTTATGTAAGTGCAAATTGCAACGGTTTTTATTTCATGTTAGTGCATAATGACTGGAAAAAAACACCATTATTCATATTTTAGTACAATTATGTAATTTTTAATACATACAAGTGCCATTTAGCCAATACTTTATTTTTGTGCAAATTTCTAACAATTATTTTCGTGAGAATTTTACTCTATTTTTCCATTTGATAGGGAGGGATGGGTACATAACGAAAGAAAAGATGTGGAACAATCGCATTGTTAGACTATATATTTTAAATGAGCTATACAGCATACTACCGTTCTCAAAGACCAGACATCAACACAAAAGATTTGGATATTTGGGGACAAAATACACAACCATGAGACAGCTATTAAAAAAAATTGAAATAGGTATGTGGGGAATTCCAGTTTTTCCATTACACATTTGAGTAAGGGAGGGTAAACCTTTTCATTTTTTTTTTACACTTATATCATAAGTGCTAGATTTGTTTGCTTTTGCATTTGAAAAGGAACAAATATTTTAGGACTGGCAGTACGAACTAAACAAAGAACAGCTGAAATCAAAATGAATAGATTGAGGTGGGTAGGGCACATAGAAAAATGGAAAACAACAGAGGTCCAAAAGCAAGATATAAAGCAACACCCCATGAGAAAAGGCCTAAAGGCAGACCAAGAAGCAAATGGTTAGAGGAAGTGGAGAATTACCTTAAAGACATAGGAGTAAGAGAGTGGAGGAAGAAGACCATGGATTAGGAAAAGTAGAGAAGAGTAGTATGGCAGGTCGGGGCCCTAAATGGGCTGTAGAGCCAAAGGAAGAGAAGTAGTATCTTCTTAGATGAGGAGATGGCAAAAATATTCAAATAAACAAAGAACAAAAAGTATAATTTTCATTATTTTTTTTTTTAAATTAAGTGTTAAACTAAAATTTTTTATTATATTGAGGTAGATTTAATAATCATACACTATTTTGAAATGTTTAAAGTTGTAGGCCTATTGCATATTAATATTTGGCTATAATTTTTGGTAGTGGTGTGCCGGAATCCGGTTCCGCTGGACTTTGCACTATCCGGTGAAATCCGGTTCCGCCGGATTTACATGTATCCGGGAAAACCGGAATCTGGAATATACCGGATTTCAGAATTTGCCAGATTTTGTGACTCACCGGATCATAATCTGAAATAAAAGTAATTCTCTTTCCCGAATTCCACACGATCATGATACATTAACCGATTGTTTCGAGCGTTGAGCTTGTTTAATGTTTTGAACATACCAAAGGCTAGCGTCAGTACCGCTAATAGTGGCCAATCGGCCCAATCCCATACATGATAGTGCGGGGATGAGTAATTATTATTCGAGACGTCATCTTAACCGCAGTCACCAATGACGTTGTAACAGAAATAATAAGCAACAATACTGCCCAAGCGCCTGGCCACCAGCCCGCCACCTTCATAACAAAATAAATAACAGAAATGAATGGTTTTTGATAAATTCAACATTTAAGTTATTTAGATTTCTCTAAGAGATGGAAAAGATGTCTTCTTTGTTATTAAATTAAAATGCATCACCCACGAGAATTCCTGTTGAAAAAATAGTTCAAATATGAATATTAAATATTGTAAAATGAAAAATAGAATATTTTAAAATTTATTCTGAAATTTCCGTGAAGAAACACTAATTCTCTAACACTAATTAATATAACAAGTCACTGAGTTGGTAATCTAACCCTAACCCTAACGTAACATCTTCCATTAAAAGCTATTCCTTTCCAATTTTTTTTATTTTTTAATTTTATTTTATAATAAAGGTTATTATAATTCTATTCAAACTATGAATTAAAAGTCAAATATGCTTTAAAAAAAATTACCGTAATTTTAATTCATATTTTGATGTATATTATTATTGTTCACTCAATTGTTAAAAATGCGTATCATTTTTTGAGTAAAAATTAACATTACGTTAATAGTATAAATTTGAAGGTCTTTGGTGATCTCTATGTCACCAAGCCATCTGCGGCGATTCTCGCACTATGATCTGTGCTCTTTGGTTTAAACGATGGTATGACGTAGCCACGGCCCGCTGTGGACTTGGGGTAACTTAACAGTCATTAGTTAGTTATCAACAGTGCTCGATTTAAGAAAAACCAGTGCCGGGGATAAAAAAAATTTCTGCAGAGCCGGGGATAAATGTCATCCCTGGCGGGGATGAAAAAATCTAAAGCAGAGCCGGGGATGACAATTCTCAGTGCCGGGGTATCCACAGCACCCCCAGCGGCGGCGAGATGCCAACAATTTTTTTTAGGATCTTCAATTTACAAACCATGGACAAATAACTAATTTATTTTCATAGGGTCTTCGATTTGCATCTTAGACAAAACCAACAAAAATAATAGAAAATTTGGTGAATCTTAATTAACATAGTTCACGTTGGTTCAAACAAATCTGAAGCGGCACATTAATAAGACAAGTAATGAATTTATTTTTAACAAAAAATGCAAATTTTTCATTTATTCTCTGTTTGTTGAAATCAAATATTCCATTATTCATAATTGTCTCAGTTATTTAAACAAATTATGACGCTGTTCCATAACTAATTATTTTGTTGGTTTGCCACAAGGTACATCGCAGGCAGAATGCCTTCCGTCTTTTAGCCTCATTGTGGCATACAACTTTGCATCAAAATATTGAAGTGATGGATCATTAATTTTAATAAACAGTAAGTGTTTGATGGTTTCGACTTCTAATGCATTGCGAAGAGGTGTGAGTTAAATTCATTGCACTGAAACCTCTCTCCCATTCTGCGCTAGATATTGGCAGAACATCTAATCGCTTATAAAAATCATTAAGTTCTGTGTCAGCGTCATGGCCATCCTTTGTCATGCAAAATTGGTGTACTATGGCTGAAGTATGACATGCTTCAATTTTAAAACATTTGCGAAGTTCTATAATTTCACGATCTCCATACAACAGAATTTTTTTGGCTTTACATAAAACTATTTGCAAACAACCGGACGAGTGTTATTTACAGAGTTTTTAGCAGAAATAGTGTTGCGTAGTTCAAATCAGCTGATTTTGTCTGTGTTTTTAATCTAATATTTGTAGTAATACTATAAAATCAATTCCCTACATTAGGCTAACCTTAAGAAAAAAATCAGTGCCGGGGATGAAAAAAATTTTCTGCAGAGCCAGGGATAAATGTCATCCCCGGCAGGGATGAAATTAATTAAAGCAGAGCCAGGGATGACAGTCCTCAGTGCCGGGGATATCCCCAGCGGTAAATCGAGCACTGGTTATCAACATCTTATTTTTACTTCTTTAGGCTTGAATAATGGCTTTGTCAAATGCCAAATGAATTCATTAAAATTTGTATTTCAATTTTCAAACTTGTAAAGTACAGAAATACAGAATTATTGTTCTCAAATCTCAATTCAATTCAATCTATTATTTGTTTTTTCCAATTAATTATCCATTTCAATACACATCATAAACTATGAACATTTGAACAATAACAATAAGCATCCATCATCCAATGAGCAAATGACAAGATGAGATGAACTCAGATGATGAGTCTGACTTTCTCCTCAGATTCAAAACAATTAGTGCACTACAATAGTTCTTCCCTTCCAACTTCTAATCAGCCAATGTCATTTAGCCATTTAGGCCAACTGTTCAGAAGGCATCCAACCCCTCAGATTTACCGGTATTTGCAAAGTACCAAAATCTTGAATAATAATCCGGATTTCACTTAAGAAAATCCGGATCCGGTTGGAAAAAACGGATCCGGCACACCCCTAATTTTTGGGCATATTTTTTACTTTAACTTTTTTGTTATTTTATAACGCATAAATCAATGGGTTTTATACCTTTTTTAGGTCATAGAAATCTGATCCTTAGTAATGTCAATGATAATTTAATAATTAGCCTAAAATACTTAATACTGTGTTTAAGTTAAGTTAATACAGATTTGCAATGTTAAGGATGGTGCCAGTCTAACTAGCCTGCTAGGTAATTTAGATAATTACCAAATCTTTAACTCTAACTATTAACTGTACTAATATGCAAGCAACAGAACTCAGGAGTATATAGACCTTTCTCACTTGTATTCCTGCGCGTCAGCTGTCTTTGTGAAAGGGTCATAATGGGCTTCCGGTCGCTTTGTTTATACTTGATTAATACTTAGCTCGATTATTTTTCCTACTTTTTTTGTCTAATATATGATAAAATGACTTTAAATTTATTACCGAAATTTAATTTTTGTGATGTTGACAAGTTTTTAAAGTCACAAAATGTCCCGATATCAGAGAGAGAAGTTACGAAGGGTTACAAATACTTCTCTGAGAAGTATGTCCATGACATGAAAAGTTACATTTTACACTAAAATTGTTGTTTAAAGTTTTTATAATTGATGATTAGGGTTACCAGCAGGCCCGTATCGTGCGGGGGGGGGGGGCAGGGGGGCCGCCCCCCCTGCTTATTTGCTCTACTTAGTAAAATGTATTACTTGCCCCCTGCTATTGCCTGCCCCTGCTGTAGAATTTTCACGGTACGGGGCTGGTTACCTGTTTAGGGATAGATAGGGTGAGTTAACGTTAGGTTTATTTAATTTGTTATAATTTAAAAGGTAAAAAGCTCAGTCCTCAGCAAACGTTGAGAATTAGACCTATCTTAAATCACATAAGTCATAATTTTCTATATGGACACATTCCTAACCTTGGCACGTATTAACAGTAACACCAACATTAACTTTACTTAATTTTACATTACCATTATCTCAACCGAAACCCTAGAACTAACACTCATATAAATTATATTATTTAACCATGATTGTTAAAACAGTATATTTTTGGTTAGCATATATTGTGCGATAGATAGTAATTAAAAATTGGTAGTAAAAGGTTTGAAACTACTACCTCATATTCAGTGGCGCAACCAGCAAAAAGTGCTGGGGGGGGCCTCACATATTGAAAAAAGACAGTTTGACAGTCTTTTTAGTAACTTTATATAGTAAAATATGTATTGATGATTTGGTCTGGGGGGCCTCAAGCCCCCCCCACCCGGTTGCGCCACTGTTCATTATGCTGAGGTGATGGTCAATGTGTTATTTTTCTTAAATAAACAATATACAGTTACAGACCTTAGCTCTACACTAGGAAATGTAGTCAAACTACCAGCGAGATGCTATAGAAGCCAGAGAAAAAATCACGAACCTCATAATTTACAGGTAAAAGGAAAAACATATGATATTATAATAAAATATGTTACTTATTTAATATTTTTTAAAATGAAAATATCTGGTGATTTTTTGGTGCAAGAAGGGAATTTATATATGTACAGCCAGATACAAATGTTTGAAAAATGACAAATTAACAAAAAACATAGCCTTTTGGTCAAGGAAGTCGGACTACAATGAGTCATATTCAAAATGTCAACTTTATACATTGGTATACAATTGTACTTTTTTACTGAGTTGAAGTTGTTTGCATTAAACACATGTTTAACTGTTTACAGGCAGCCCATTAAAATATTAAGATTAAAATGTCGAGAGCATACACTAGTGTTAGCAGTGGTCTTTAATTATAAAAATTATATCGAATAGTATTAAAAATCAGAAAAACATTGTTATAGTTTTAACTTTTAAAATAATAATAAATAATCACACTGAAAAATATATTAAATTTTGATTATTTGATTTTCATGAATAAAATTAAAAGAATAGCGGAGAAATTTATTATTCGCAAATTCAAGTACATTAATTGGTACCCGAAGTGTAACTTGCCCGTCTGAACAAACAATTCAGTAAGGGGACTACTTTATGAGAAAGGTCTATACTACAACACTTAGTTTAATGCACACTAGAACAAAACTTTATATTTTACACGCAGACTCTCTACTCTAAATATTCTATAAAACTTATCTAAATCTACTGGACCGACTGCTCCAAGTATGCGGGGCCGACTCCCCACTCTCTCTCTCTCTAAATAAGAGATTACCAAATTAACTATTTGATAATTTAGCCTAATCTAGTAATTAATGGTTAATATGATAAAACTAAGACTGAAGAATATTATAAACAGTTATAGAGATTAGAGTGACAAGTGTGTAGACGGTCATTGTTTCATTTTATAGAACTTCATTATTATTATTCCAGAAACAGCAGAAAGAAACTAATTTCAAGATCGTAGATTATATTCGTCTCTATTTTTATACAATACAATCAACATAAATATTAGCTAATGTTGTAGCGTATACAAAAAATACATCAAATAGTTATTTTCATAAAATCATACCTTTAAATAAGGTTAGGTACTAGAAATAAACAGATTTCCGGCAAAATGATATTCAATTTTTGTGTGGCGTATGGCCTGCTAATACAACAAAAAGCAATGCAGTATGCAGCAATAACAACTTGGATGAACTTTCCAGCCTCCTTTTAATGTTAAACGTTGAAGAGTACTCTTGTTTTCGCTGTTTTACCGGTAACTGAACCCATTTTTTATTGTTTCGTTTTCGTTTAACTTAGAAAACGTTATCGCATGTCAGCTATATATAAGGGCTTACCCCCCTTCAATTAAAAAAAAAAGGTAAATAAATAAAAACTGATACATACTGTTCAAATATCTAATACAATAAGTCAGAGGTTATCATATATTTGCCATTCACGACCAACAATGAAACCTGTAAAGTTTTTGCAACCCACAAGTAAAGAGAGAAAAAGAATGAAAGATAGAAAAGCTACAATTAATTACAAGCCTTTGTAAATTTTTCATATAGCAAATTAAAATATTTTCGGCGACCCACTTAAAATCACTGTTTACGATAACATGACATGAAATAGTCAAATCTGTCAAAACAACAACAAAATGTTATTAATTATAGCCCATTGTTTGCATCAGATTGTCTGATCATGCCACATTTTTATTCGGCAATGCGAGTTTAAAACACTCATAGTTTCACTTAATCAGATGACATTTGAATGTAGGCTACCTAGCAGTGGCTATGTTAAAATCTAATCTAATTTTCCGAACTCTGTGTGACTATGAGGCAAAAGATATATGCTGTGCGCAACATTTGAAAATTGGTGCTGAACATAGAGTAAAACAGTTGTGCACTCTTTTATAATGTGTGTGCGTGCGCACATGTGCACACCTCTGAGGGGACACTGGTACCAAAGATATAAAGAGTAGATAGCTAACGTCTATTATACTGAGACAGAAAAAAAAATTGTTCTATGCATAGATAACTGGCATCAAGTAGAAGAATCGTTTTACAAAGCGGAACGTGTGCACTCTGTTGTAATGAGCGTGCACGCGCACCCAGACAAAGGAAACACTGGTACTAATAGAATCGTTCTACTAAGCGAAACGTTTGTGAGATATGTTGTAATATGTAATATCTTATATATTTAGTCTTAGCGTCTTTGTCCAATATTTACGTGTTATATCTACACACCACATTCATACAAACATAATTTGCGCCGGGCCCCAAAATTTCTCTCGGCGGCCCTGCTGACAAGTACTTAGGCTGCTCCTCCTCCTGACATAATCGGTGAAACGAAAAAGTAAAAGACTCAACGAAGATCCGTATTATGTCAACATTGGTATAACAGTATAGTTCAGAGGTGGCGAACCTTTTTGGGGGCGGCGTGTCCAAAATTCAACCCTAATGCCACTTTTTTTTATAGCAAAGTGCCAATACTCCAATTAAAATTAAAGGAAGTGATATTTTAGTGGCGTGTCGACTGATTAGGCTCTGCGTGCCGACTGTGGCACGCGTTCGCCATCACTGGTATAGTATAGCTTTACTTCATTCCCTTCTTGAACCCATCCCCCCACCCAATCCCCGAAATGAATGATGAAATCCCGATTTTTGGATAACGCATACGCATTATTATTCCGGTCGTTCACCTCTGCCAAGTTACGATGGATGCAGCGGCGTAGCATGGGTATCGGCCGCCCAGGGCGGAAGACGATTTTGCCGCCCTCTCATTTAGTTATTTCAATTTAATCTATACATTTTAAACGCCCCCCCTAAAAAGTAATAAAAAGTGCCGCCCGGTGCGGACCGCACCCACCGCCCCCCCCCCCCTAGGTACGCCACTGGATGGATGGAATTGTGTCATTCGCCACCTGCACTTCGAGCACACACACACACACAATGACCTCCACCCATTGCCCACGCCATAAGTCGGCATGGTCTATTTATAAAAGGGACCAGGGCCAGGCTGTGATTCAGAGAACACACAGAAGACAATCACGGTCAGAAACGCACAGAGAAAACACAAAGAGAGGCGAGTCCCAGAAACACACACCTAGAGAGGACACAGAGAGAAGATGATTTCAAGAACAGTTTAGAGTTGGTTGCTGGAGAACGCCAGGTCTGGGGTTGCATCGAGTTCGTTATTGGCACAGCTGTAACACCTTTAACTCGTTCAACTGTTTTAGTTGTACGCACAGTGGACTTCTTTTCGCCTGAACTATTATAACCTGTACATAGTAAATAGGACTGTGAATACATCTTGTATTATTCAATAAACGAACCCACGTGTCCTTGAAAAACTACCGTAGAGAAAGTCTTAACAGCAAACATAATGCATGTATGATAATAATATGTGACCTTTCTAGAAGACTTAGGTCTAAGATTCGTGAAAAGAATAATCAACGGATCATGTGATCAACCGTAAGAATTCATGTGTTATTTTTCATCTATGTTACTTTTCAGTGGCATAACTAGTGACAGTGGCTCCCAAGGCAGTCCCCGAAAATGCCGCCCTATTTCCATGCCAAAAAGTACTAAAATACTGCATAGTCTGAAAAGTAAGTGCCGACGGGGCGGGCCGTCTTCTCCGTCCCTCCTTAGTACGCCACTGAGCCACTGTTCACTAACAGAATTAGCAATCTGGTCAACAGAGATGTTCCAAGTACTGACCATGCCAGTACGAGTACAAGAACTCAAGATGCAAGTACAAGTACCTAAGGTGCAAATACGAGTTCAAGTACTCCGAAATAGTATTCGGGTTGTACTTGAGTAAGTACTTTGTAAAACAAGTACCAATTACCCCACATCCCTGCTCAATAAAAGGTATAAAAAAATTAGACGTTTGGGCACAATTAAAATGCTATTGGTGTTTGTCCACTTGATGTAGCTAGCGCTTATAATTCCAAGATTATGCCCTAAGGGGTAGAAAGTTTACAACGTGTGTTTCAGTGCTAATGCTTTAAAGTTCAATAAAATAAATTATATCCTGGGGAAAAAGATGTTGGTTGGTTCGATATATATATATATATATATATATATATATATATATATATATATATATATATACAGAGGCGTATTTACCAAAACTGTGGCCCTAGGCGCATGACCAATTTGGGGCCCCCTCGCCTATAAGTTCTTTAGTTGCGTTTGATATAGGAATGGTGAGAAAGATTCTTAGAAGGGTTTCCACATTGGGAAATGTACATTGTAGTCCACCCACTGCTATAAGCTGGTACATCTCTACCGCAGATTTAGCGCCTTCTTCTTTAGTGAAATGAAAAAACTGTTTGATTTCATCGGCAGTGGTATCAGAATTAACATCATCTTTGTATTCTTCGATCAAGGCCGAGATCTTTGTTTTCAAGTCATCTACATTGTCCTTGAAAAATAGACTGAACAAATCATGTATACCTTTGTATGCTTCGATTCTGTGATCAAGTTCCGTGATCAATTTATCACAAATGGCGTTTACTGTGTTAACAATAAAATTATCACGACCAGTTAAAATAACTTCCGGTTCATTGCTTTCATCAGAAAACGGTTTTCGCTTCTTCTTGCGGCTCACTTCATCTTGATATTTACAGTCTTTGAGATCCTCGTTCATAAGCAATGCTGTTCGCTCTTCAATACGAGTGAAATCGTTTCGGACTTCGTTGTTAATAAATAGCTTCAGTGATTCTAGAAGATTTACACCAGCATCAAGATATGAATTTTGCAGGGATTTGCTGGTTGCATTCATCCGCTGTAAAATTGTATCCCAAAGAACAGTCATCAATGCAGTTTCAAAAAGATCCATTTTATTAGCAAGAGCGTTAGCCTCATTTCTTACAGCTGCCTTCTGATCACGATCTTCGGCTGCTTGAAGAAGAGCTTCCTGAATACCAATGTAGTTCTGATGCAATGCAAACCCTGCATCCGCTCTAGCTGACGATCTTGTGTCCGAAACGTTCTTTATGGTGCATCCATTTTTGACTAGATGACTTTTAAGGATGTGTGTGGATGCTGAGAACCAAACATAAACATGTTGAATAAAGTCAAAGTATGATACTGCTGAAAGCGACGATTCTGCAGCCGCATTACCAACTAGATTCAAGCTATGGCTGGAGCAGGGAATGTAAACTGCATTGGGACTGTGTGCCTTGATTCGAGCCTGCAAGCCCGAGTATCTGCCAGACATGTTAGAAGCATTGTCGTAGCTCTGCCCCCTGCATTTGATGATATCTAATGCCCAGTTCTTAAAAACGTCTAGTATCATTTGCTCCAGATTTTGAGCGTTATGAGCATAGATGTCAACCAAAGTTAAAAATCGTTCTTTAATTTCACCATCTATGAGAACATATCTGAGTATCACAGTTAGCTGGTTCACGTGGCTAACATCAGGTTTTGAATCAACAATCAAAGAGAAATATATCGATTTCTTTACTTCTGATATAAACTGATCTCTGACAGCATTGCCCATTATTTTAATAAATTCGTCACAAGTAGCATGTGACAAATAACTGACAGAACCACTTTCCTTGTTACCGTACCGTGCAATATGATTTGCTTAGAAAGGGTCAAATTTTGACAAGTAATTCAAGCAACTGGTAAAATTACCGTCATTGTTGGCATGACCACGAAAGGCCAAGCCTTCAGAGGAAAGAAACTGTACAGTTGCTACAATCCTTCGTAGAACTTCTCTCCAGTATTGTCTTTCATCATCTAACTGTTTGGCCATCTGTTCGTCAATACGCCCTTTTGCGTTCAAGCGTTTAGCGAAAGTGCACATTGCTTGAACGTGGCCATACGAATTCTCATGTTCAGAAATTTTGGCAGCAATATTTTTCCAATCAGAACACCCGTTTGTTGAAAATTGACTAGCTTTATTTGCAAACAGTTTACAAACATAACAATACAAGCTTCCACTAGTTTCACTGAGCACCAACCATTCACGTCTTTCTTTTTGGCCATTCGCCTTGGTTAAGTAAAAGTTATGTTCAGACAAATGACGAACATATTTTCTGTCACGATCTGTCATCAACATGCCAGCGCGTGAAAGGTCGCCAACATTTTTTGGTTTGAAATCCAAAACATAATTACGCATGGCTTCTGTCAAATTCGCTGGCCACATAGCAATATTTGTCAAATTTTCACCACAGTTGTTATCATCAACTCACGACCTCCGGTATAGGACCTTCAGCCGGCTGTTCAGGTTCTGGCAAGTCTGTTGGCTCAGGCTCAGAATCCATACTGGCTGTTGTCGAGACGACTGGACTTGGATCATTAGCTGTTATTTCTGTTTGAGTAGTTTCTGATGGTGGAATTACCGGTCGTTTCGCTAAAATGTCAACAAGGCGCCTTCGTTTTTCGCATCTTCTGCTTTTCTTTTCATTTGGATATCACGCTTTTTTGCACCTGAGGGATATTGTCTTATAGACATAGTTTTAATGAAACGATTGTGTCGCAATCAGCTACAACAGTAAAGGAAAAATGATCAATGATCATTCATCCACACAAAGCGTAGTGGGTAGCAAGAATAAAATTATCAAAATAGTGTAATAAACTGGCAATTAACAATTAGTTATTGCAATTTGCAAAAAAATCAAATTTGAGTTAGAATTATTAATTAAAATCTGTGACGTAAGGTGCGCCAACTACTGGTACGTACCGTACGTTACTTGTCACTTCGAACACTATCGCCAACTTTATTAATACGTCACAGCAAGCAAGACACACTAAACCACGTTCGACAACTCGCATTGTTTACCAGTCTGAAAGACTATTTATAGATTTGTGGAATTCCCAAAACCCTCACAGCAACCGGATTTTTTATTTCTTTTATAAAACCAGGTTTTCGGGGCCCCTAAAATATCTGGGGGCCTAGGCGCGCGCCTAGTGCGCCTAGGCCTAAATTCGCCGCTGTATATATATATATATATATATATATATATATATATAGTCCTAATTTGAGCAATTCATGGCAGTGCACACAAGTAAATAATTCAGATTATGACCGTGTAAGTAGCCAATTGATAAAGGGCGTGCTCTGCAAACATTGGAGGAGAATAACCATTACATTCATTCAGTATTCACAGCTGATGGTGGTGACGGATGTGGTCGGCACACAACACCCTTCCACTCCGTTCCACTCAAGCACACCTGCGCAGCCTGCCATTTCCGGCTGAGGGTACAGGTACACTACACCCTGCCCTCTTTCGGAGTGGCAGGAAAAACCCCTTTCCTTGCCATTCTGGCCGATCGGCAGTACACACACCCTGCTGGTCTGGTCAGTTTGGGCAAGGATTAAAACCCATCTTTCTGCCATCCCTGCAGATTATAGCGGACACACTCACCCCGCCGCTCTGTAGGCATGGCAGACGTGCATCAGCGCCGCCAACAATGTTGGTGTGGTAGGCACACTACACCCTACCATGCTGGCAATGGCGGCGTTAAAAAAAGAAAAAGCAAAAAAAAAAACATTACACTCATTATATAAACTTTGAAACACACACACACACAAATTACACAATTGTATAATTGAATGCGTTAAATACAACTAGGGCTTATGGATCTAAATAGTGTTTTAAAAAATAAATAACAGTCTTAATTCTTTTGTTTTCTGATTAAGATCAGTTTAAACTTGGCATCTGACCGATACCTTTCCTTCCTCACCTCTGCCCCTCCCCTCATCCCCAATGGTGCGACTCCTTACATTTGTTTATAGAATATACAAACGGAAATGTAGCTCTAATCGCCATTATGATGCTTGGTCTCCCCTGCTATTTATGGTTTCTTTGTTATTATTTTTTGTTTATTGATTTTATTTTTATTATTTATTTATTTTTAATGGCTGGAAAAAATATATTTACTGTTTTCCATTCCAGTTACAGAGGTCATTCACTTTTTGGTTTAACGCTTTGGGGAGGGGTACTTGCACACAGAGGAGGGCTAAAGTAAGCAACTGAACGGCCCCATACCCCACTCTAAAAAAAAACACTACCTCCCCCTCCCCCCAATCGCCTAACTTCCCACTCGGAAAATCTTATGGATACATCGGAGAATGTCTCATTGTGAAAACCTACCCGGTGGGCCGACCAATTAAAGCGTGTGTCTCGGTTGCAAACTGATTATCATTTAATGTAAGTGAAGTCCGGAGAAAATCAAGCGGCGTCCCTTCAGGTGCATGTCCGACTGTAGGCTATCGTCCTAAGGTCGGGCCATGCCAACGGGTTACTATTCCATAAGACTGACGTGACTTACGTTTGGAGATGATTGAGATCGAACTGGACTTGATGGCAGAGATCTTGAAAGTCCAGATCCAACAGTAAATATCCCTCTGTTCACATTGATCTGTAACATAAAATGGGCATCGCTGTTATATTTTTTTTAAAATCACATTTGATTCATGCATTTGTATGTAATAATCTAAACTGGATGAACTTAAAAGATACCGGAAATGGCCAGTGAAAATTGTAGCGATAGATGATAACATTTCTGGTGATGCATGGAGATGGCCATCTTAAGCCTGTGTTTATTTGTACATATATTGTTGGATTCATTTTGTGTTATTATTTATTTTCTCATTTCTCTCTTGTCGCCCCCCCCCCCACCTCCTTCTTTCATTTGGAAATATTGTTTTGCCTGTTTGTTTCATCGCCAGATAATATTTCATCTTGGTAAGTAAACTTAAGAAAAGTTAAGATAGCTTTCATACATTTTTTTGTATTCATATTATCATAATATATTGTTTCAACAATAACTACCTAATGCAAAAATTGATTGCCAGTGCACTAGTTTGTTACTGACTGCAATGGTGCTGGTCTACTAGGATTTCAATGAATTAGTAATATTTACTTTGGTTCACAAAATTTTGATAAATAAGCATGTGTTGCGAATCTCTCATCATACCTGGCCATCCATGCACTTGGGTATTACTCAACGCTATTCAATAGGATGATTAACGATGGCACTATAGACTGCCTGATTGCCATTGCACTACGTCAAGCTGCCGCCAGCTAATCATGGTCCCCCTAACAGGGTAACAATATTTACTAAATGGTAAATGGGTCCTCCCCCCCCCCCCACACACCACTAATTATTATTGCATTACTTTATTCACTAAATGATATTCAATGGATAATTGTGCTGTTTTCTATAGTATATGTATCTATAATTTACCTTAAGGCTGCGGGGCTGGATTAACCATTAGGCTAATGGGCTATAGCCTTGGGCCTTAAACAAAACCGGCCTTCTTTTATTAGATTATAAGGATTTTTCGTATTTTTTTTCCACCTCTAACTTCATACAAGAAACAGGCATATTATATGAAGTATTGAAGAACTTTAATTCGGTCCTGCCTGCATGAATATACATATATATCAATCGTTATGTAAATGAACTCCACACAATTAAAACATATAAAGCCACCACGGTTGTCGTGTGTATGTGTCGTTTACCTGGGGTTGGGTGAGGGGGAGGGGTCGGTAGCGTTGGTGATTACTTTTTTGTATGCATGTATAATAAATGCAATCGTATTAACCAGTTTTGAACTCATATTTTAACAAACCCTATTTTGCAGAATGTCGGCTAATAACTATGTTTTTAAAAATATATATAGTCCTCAAAGAGTCGAATATATTTTGTCAGGACCGAAAGTTTCAAATGGAGTTCTAAATTTATCCTGCATTGAAATGTAGTATTCATGAATCGGAATCCAGAATACTTGATCCAATGTCAGTCATGGCCAGTTCTTCGTTATTGTATTGATCTGCTCTGTCCGACTTAATTCTCTTCAGTCACCGACCTAATTTGCTTTAGACCTAGCCTCCCAATCCACCAAATCCAAACGGTTACATTGCAAGGGAGACAAGAACGATAGTCACAACTATTGAAGCCAACAGACAATAATTGTAAATAATCTGTTTTGAGATGTAACAGTTGATCTGCACAAATATTATTAAAAGAAAGTTCGAGCCCAGGAATGAATATTTTTGTAGAATAACAAATAGAATAACTTTTTAGTAATTTCTAATAAGGAAAAAATTTCCTGGAGATTATCATTTAAATAAAAACTTCCAACAAAAAAAAAAAAAACCAAAACAAACAAAAAAAAAACAATGTAGTTTATCACCAGTTTATAGTTGTAAACATTGATGAAATAAAGCTTTTTTTGTGTAATGTAGACATGTCACGCTTATATTTTTAGTAATGATAATTTAAATAAATATTTGTTTGCTATAATGAAATATTCATTTTTATTTACTTTTTAATGCATTTATTTTATCAGTTTAATTTTATTTATTTATTTTTTTTTTTTACTTTTTTTTAAGCCCACGTCTGCTTCTATTTTTTCACTCTGAATACATCGGTACATAAGTCGGGTGGGAGGACGGGACGTGGTATAATATATAACTAGTCTATTATCATTTTTACTTGTCCACACCTTCTTGCTATTCATTTTTTTTTTTTTTACAAATGAATGAATTCAATTCATAACTTAGTTTGTTGAAAAATGTGTTATGCCTGACATAAAATATGTTTGAAATAATAACTCACCGGACTAAGCTGGTGTATTGATGAAATGTATTCAATGCTGCTACCATCAGCAGACATTCTCTTCTTTCTACACGCATGACGCTCATGACTTTTTCTGTGAGGCATGTTGTACCGTTGCTCTAAACAAGAAAGTAGTGTCTGATGTGCAGATAGCTATAAGCAGCTAGAAGGCGCCTGATCAAAATACACAAATGATAAGAATAAATGAATTTATACCAAATAATCCAAATATATGTCAGAAAAAAGGATGTATCGTCTTTGGAAAAAAATGGAAATCGTTTGTTTTTTTTGCCAAAAAAATAAGGTTTGCATAATATAGGAGGCTTTTGTTTTGTTAGAATAAATGATTCACTTATCTCCAGGTCTATCAAGAGAAATTCCTTAAGTTTAATCTATATCGGGAGGGGGGGTTCTATTGAATAGGCTAACTAGGCAACCACCTGGGGTACCCACTATCAAGGTGTTCTCTTCTAGTGTGTCTTTTAGATCTGGTGCTAATAGGCATCGTGGGGCACCTTAGCCTAGGACACACATTTATCTGTGAAGTCTCTGCCTAGGACACACATTTATCTCTGAAGTCTTGTCCTAGGTCAGCCAAAATCCTTAGAACGGTAATGGTCTATATTTCTAATAATTTCTTACAATGTAGATTAAATTGATATTAGTGACGGGACGATTCATTGGAATCGAGTATCGAAACAGTCGGTACTTTTTTGCGGGAATCGGAATCGAAACGAAAGATTTTCAAAAAAAATGTTCGATCCAAAACACTAAGCCTTGCAAGTACTTGCAACTTTTCGCATAAAACTCAATGTCTCATTTTTTGAAAGTTAGGACTCAGATTTTTATGTAAAAACATTTTTAATGTTTGGTATATTTCCTTCTAATTCATATTAGAAACATTGCTCTAAACATTAACGCAAAATAAAAAAAAATTAAATATTGTTCTCTGTCTGTCTGTCTGTTCCCTTATAACTCAAGATCCAGACGAACAAATAACGTGAAATTTGTTACACATACACATAATTACATGGGGAAGGTTATAGGACAGGTTTCGTTTCATATCGATGGGTAGTTTAATTGTAATTAATTTTTTTTTTATTTTAGTATTTTACTATATTAAAGTAATCTCGACGGCGCCATAAATAAAATTCCTCTGTGACGTCATTTCCCTATGATCGAATAGAACTTGCGCGCTGGTGCTGTATTGTGCCTTTGTGATACAAAGAATTGTTGATGTTTTTTCATGCTCTCTGATGTGTACAGTTTGAGGAAGGTAAAGGAATGAAGAAGGATTTTAGAAAAGTGTGAAACCATAGTAATAAGTATATATATATATATATATATATATATATATATATATATATATGTATGTATATATATATATATATAGAGAGAGAGAGGGGAGGGGGAGGGAGAGATAAAGAGAGAGAGAGAGGGGGGCAGGGAGAGAGAGAAAGGAGGGGTAGGAGGGAGGGCGGGAGGGGAGAGAGGAGGAGGGGGTGGACAGGGGGAGAAAGGAGGAGGGAGGAGAGGGAGATGGGGAGGGAGTAGGGGAGAGGGAGCAGGGGAGAGGGAGAGAGAAGGAAGGGAGGGAGAGATAAAAGTGAGGGGGCAGGGAGGGAGAGAGAGGGAATGAGGGAGGGAGGAAGGGGAGAGAGGGGGGGAGGAGAGAGGTGGAAAGGGGAGGGAGGGAGAAAGGAGGGAGGAGAGGGGGGTGGGGAGGGAGAGAGGGAGGGAAGGAGAGAGGGAGAGGATATATAGGAAGAGATAAAGAGAAAGAGGGCGGCAGGGGAGGGAGAGAGGGAAGGAGGGAGGGAGGAGGATGGACAGGGGGAGAGGAGGAGGGGGAGAGGAGAGGGACGGAGAGAGATTTGAGAGGGAGGGAGGGGGGAGGGAGGAGAAAGGGAGGGAGGGAAAGGGAGAGAGGGGGAGGGAGGGAGAGAGAGGAAGGAGATTGGGGGGTAGGGAGAAAACAGAAGGTAAACAGAAAACCTTATTTTAAACCCGGAGGCAAAGCCGGGTACTATATATATATATATATATATATATATATATATATATATGCGTGTGTGTAAGGAGGGGAAAGGAAGTGGATGCCACTTTTTATTTTTATAACACGTTTTTTAAAAGGCTCAGGCTGACACCTGTATAGTTTATTTTTATAACATGCTGCGGTGATTTAGTGTGTGTATATACACAATTTCTTCATTTCCATCCGGCATATCATCTCAATCCCATTAGTACTGGATACGTTATGGAATGTCCGAAACTCTTCTGCTACTCTAGCTATAAAACAATTAGACAGTGGTTCTCAAACTTTTGCAATTCGCAGTACAATAAGGAACATGTTCGGTATTCGCCGCGACCAACCCTTAAAAAAAAACCAACTAAAATCATTTATATTATTAATAAAGCAAGATAACAATTTTGATGACCTTCTTCAAGCCAGCTTACGAGCCACCATAATTTGAGAATCACTGTATTAAGATGTATCCTATACTTTCAACGTGAATTTCAAATTGTTAAACTGGTCAATTGGTAGATTTTTCTTCATTAAACAAATGAAGCAAAGTTCCCCTCGTTTCAAAGCTATCCGAACGCCTTAATTCCTATTAAATCACAGTACGGGTATTTAGCAGTAGGCCTATATTGTAAAATGAGCTGAATGATAACCGCCGTCTGTTTTAATACACATTAAAATACAATTTAAAGGCAGCAGCATAATCAGTTGATCGTGAATCATGATTAGGTGAGCAAAAGTTCTAGAAAGTAAAGAAACATGGCTCATTGGGTGCCTAAAAAAAATAAAAGAAGAGCCGCTGCTCTATGTTGACTTTAGTACGGCTCTCATAAATTGTGTGAAAAAAAAATTGTGTTTTTTTTTCTATTATTTCATACATGAATTTTTGTTTAAATTGATCACTGTGTGGCTCATTATAGAATTGTTTTTAAAATATATAAATAACCTGAATGTGGCTCTCATTGATCTCATATGTTTGACAAAATGATGTCATTTTATATCGGATGAATGTACCAAACGGGACCCCTAATGCATGGATCCTGAAATGTGTTCGTGTCCCAGCCTTGCAACGACCATGGAAAAGCTTAAAATTTCGTATCTTGCCTCGCATATAACAGTCCCCGTATGCTCCAGTTCGTGACTAGGACAATTTCAACTAATTTTATTCAAACTAAAAGTTTGTTCAAGGTAAGAGGGAAAAGCCAGTGTCTATTTTTGGACTTTTTACCGTATTAGACATTAGTTCAAGGTCATTACACCGCACTCAATAGTTTTCCTGGTATACACAAAAAAAAAAAAAATTATATCAACAATTATAAATGTTCCGCATTAAAACGGCTTCCGGACAAAAGCAAACTTCCCCCCCCCCCCGAAAAAAAACAAATTTAAATTGTAATATTTAATTTTGATGTGAAAAAAATGACACATTGAGATAGCGCATGTTTAATTCAACTTTTAGCATGAAATGTTTTTTTTTTCTTTATTAAATCCTTCTACAAGTTATCTACTCCCCCCTCCCCTCAACAGGGGTCGATGAAAAAAAAAATATCCGAGACGACGCCCACGCTATAATTTATAGTATTAGTAGGCCTATATCTTCAGAGCCTCATGAGTGTTTGTATTTATTTTTTTAATTTGCTAGAACCCCTAGCTTGTTCTGTGTCCAACTGTTCTCTGCTTAAATGTATACAACTTATTATCTGCGAACATAATGTACTGAAGCATATGCTTACTTTTCTTAGAGGTAAATCCAGCACTGCACATGAATTAGGCCACGCATTGGGGGTGGGGGGTGTATTTGGGTATATAGCAGGGTTAGGGTTCCACGAGAGCCGGAATCTGGATACATTTGATTACGAGCCCCACCATGTTCCATTTAACAAGATTTTTTGGGGTAAAAAAAAAAGTAAAAAAAAAAAACATGGCCCATTGAGAGCCGCATGATGTCCTTAGAGCCATATTTGTCCACCATCTTACGGCTCTCGCTCCACTACACACCGAGGCACCGCCCGCCCACATTGAAGTAAGGTCTATTGCTACTCCTCATCCCCCCCTTCCCTCACAGGGATTATAGCTGTACTTATTACGTTGGATCGTCGAGTTTGGAAGGGGGTCCAGCAGCAAATCATCCAAACTTTTATGCTTTACAATGAATAAAAAATGTAAGTGATTTTGGAATTAGAATGATCTGCTTAAAGAAATAAGTTCCACTTCTGTGATATCATTATATTAAAGCACAACTAAGCCCATGGCAGCTGAAAGTTAATTCTGAACCCCGTCCCAAAGAAAGCGTGTGGGCCCTTGCTTGGGGCCTGTTATCTGTTATCATTGCAACGCTGAACGGTCGAGGCCTTCACAAAAGAAAAAAACCCAAACATTTAGGACTATTTCCTTAGTTACTAGGCACACCGACACCATACCTCTCGCCATTGCAGTAAAGGTACGGTAAAGGATTAATAGAAAATGGTATAATATATATATATATATATATATATATATATATATATATATATATAAAGGGACAGACAGACAGACAGACAGACAGACAGACAGACAGACAGACAGGCAGGCAGGCAGGCAGGCAGGCAGGCAGGCAGGCAGACAGACAGACAGACAGACAGACAGACAGACAGACAGACAGATAGATAGATAGATAGATAGATAGATAGATAGATAGATAGATAGATAGATAGATAGATAGATAGATAGATAGATAGATAGATAGATAGATAGATAGATAGATAGATAGATAGATAGATATACATATTTTCGCTGTTGGTTTTTTTTTTTTTTGCAAATGTTAACAAGTACATGGAAAATGTCCACTTACCAGTTCTGTCGTCATCTGAAATCCAAAACGGATCTTTGTAAACACCATCAAGAAACGGTACATTACACGAAATCAAGTTGACTGGAAGTCAATTTGGTTTAACCTATTAAAAGATGCTAAAAATTAAGGTGATGAGTTGCCCAGACGGCTACAATATTAAGGACAGGCCTATTGTGTGTTTAGCTTTTTTGGTATATTGGAAATAAAAAAAAAAAAAAATTTATACTGGGGAAGTTTGAAATTTTCTTAAAACAACTTCTTAAAAAAAAAGAAAGTAATTTTTTGGAAAAAATTTAAAATTTTTTTGCTTTATTAATACATTCTGTTAAGAGATGAACAAAAAATTGGCCTAACAAATCACGTTGAGTGATATAGCATCAACTTTCATGTGTCAACCTGTTGACGCTTAGCAGCCATATTCTGTTTGGTAGACCAATGGTTCTCAAACTTTTATAACTAGTGGGACACTATAATTTGACTTTTTTTTTACGGAGCACTTATCAATGTATTAGATTGAAAGCGGGATTGTGGGCATACACCATGATGAAATCAACAACTCAACCAAAACAGGATTAGTTTTTACTTTTTTTTTTGTGCAAAAAATATCTCTATTATTGTTTTTTTTTTACTTTTTTGTTATGTGTAGGCCATGTACTTGATTTTTTTTTTTGAAAACGAAGTTTCTTCACGAAGCATCTGTGTTCCGCAGACAGTGGTTGGAGAACAATAGGTCTAGTATGCAGCACCGTTGCCGTTTACTGTCTCGATTCTCATAAAAAAAAAGTATGTGTGCCTTAACTGTTATTTTGCAATTTTCAATTGTGTGTCTGTAAAAGCAATTAATTGTGGCTTTACGCAGCACTAGTGTTCACCAGGCCGCTGATTGAGAAGCACTGAGGTAGACAATGGACGGAATGATGTATAGCAGTTTGTCACTAGCGGAAGTGATAAAAAAAAACTTTAAGAGAAAGAACAAGTACAGTAAAACGGTAAAAGAACTTTTTAAAACAGTATTTTGTTGTTGAAGGAATATGATAAAAAAGTAGCGTTAAAAAACAAAAGAAAAACACATCGTATTTGTAATGTAGTATAGATGCAACTGCCTCAAATGTAGTATAGATGCAACTGCCTCAAATGTAGCATAGATGCAACTGCCTCAAATGTAGTATAGATGCAACTGCCTCAAATGTAGTATAGATGCAACTGCCTCAAATGTAGTATAGATGCAACTGCCTCAAATGTAGTATAGATGCCTCAAATTCATTATATCTCTCATCAGGGGATGACTTATGTCCGATGAGGCCCCGGCCGCAGAAGAAAATATTGGACCCATTAAAAAAAGAGAGACAATGGGTGGCCCAGAAATATTCGAGGGCCCCTGTGCGCGTGCCCGCTGCGCCCGTCCTTTAATCATTTTATTATATTTTTTTTTAAATTTTGTTGCATCATCAACTGTATAAAATAAATAAATGCAGTTTACATTCATACATATTAATGTCTTTTCACTTATTTTAATATTAATAAGTCGAGAAGTTAATTTAAAAAGTGTATAAATCTGTCAAGATTGAATTTAAAGCATACTTTAAAAAAAAACAGCGCTTAAACGAAATTTAACATCTGAGAAACAATTTATTGAAAATAATCATGTCTGAAGTCACAAATTCAATAATTATGAATAAAAACAAGACGATACTAGGTAACAAAAAATTGACTTACATCTAAATGCGAATTTAATATACTCTTGCATGAATAAGGCTGTCTCAAAGCATGAATTAGTGGCGTAACTCGATGTGGGTGGAGGGGTGGTCCGTACTTTGCGGCACTTACTTTATCGACAATAATAATTTCAACCCAATATGAATTTCCTCAATTCATATCGTAAACATCAATGGTTTCATTTATAAACGTTGTTAATGATTTTTCCTGGAAAAAAAATCCGAGCTCTGTGTAAAGTTTCAATAATTTTGCTTGTGGCCCTATGTTGTCTGTTGTAACCATAGATATATGGTTATAACAATAGCTAATTTATTTAAAAGCTAGTTATATTTGTTACTACCAGTGTGCCCGGCTATGCCGGGGGAGACAAAAGTGCCACGTGAAACTTAAAACACACTGGGTTAAAAAAGTATCAATGACTCAAAAGATATAATGGAAAAAAAATATATTATCAAATTGTATTTTTATCAGTATGATGGTGCGATCTGTAATTAAATGTATGAGTATGTAAGACCTTATGATATGTGGGGCCGATTGGAATTTTTTTTATAAAAGCAGTTTTCAAATGAAAATATAAACATAAGTTTGATGTGGGACTCAAGTTATATAACGAAGAATACAAAAAATGGAAAAAAATAGTATTAAAAATTGTCATACTTAAAAATGAGACATGATTTCCTATAATATAAAAGTAAAGTTCCCTTCTTAGCCCTAACGGGCTTCGGGGCAGATGAAGCGTAGAATTCATCTGTTTCTATAACCTTGGCATATGAAGGGATTGTGTGGTTAGCACAACGCCCAGCCACCTTTACTTCCCCAACTTAAAGTTGGGTACTCTTTTAAAGCTGGGTGGACTTGTGAGACGACTTTGCACCTAATTTCACCTAGAAAAATTCCATGCTATTAAGAATATTTTATTATATCTTTACTACACTTAACACTATATAGACAATAAAAATAATTTATCTTAGTTATAGCTTATATCCATTTAATATTTTTTTTTTGCTTTTTAAAGTATTATTTTAAAAAATCAACATCAGATTTTTTTTAAATCAGCAGTATGACTCAAATTAGTAATACACATCATTGGACAATTACAACATCAATATAAAAATTAAGAGATACTGACATATTTTTTTTAAATGTTTAAAACAAAATTATGGTACAGTGTGCAGTAGGGTGTCCCAAAAATGCTCGTAAAATTATTTTTTTTTAATCTTTGGTGTCTCACCCCCTGAAATGTGTCTCTTGGGTACAATGAGTGAATTGGTGAAGTTGTAGCTCATTTGAACAACATTTAGAGGTCCACCAAAAGCTTTTAAAATTCCAGTATTAGACCAACATAAAAATCCAGACGAATCATGGCTCAAATAATTTGCAGTTTTTGCATGCCATAGTTGAATAAAATGAAGTTTAAATATACTTATATTTATCTCATTGCTACCATTAACTAGAGTTGAAATTGTGTGATTCTTAATTAGAAAATGTAATAAATGCTAAAAAAGATATAAAATAAGCATGCTAAATTGTCAGGCATCATATCACCAAAAGTTGCTGCAGTGCTGGACAGAACGAACACCAGCATTAGTAAATCAACAATGATACTTGCATCCGCATTCAACGAAGCTGGTGTTCCGACATCTGACACAGTATTTCCAAGAGCACAATGCATCGTCATCGCAAGCTTTGTCGTCAACAAGCTGCAGCATGTATAAAAGAAGACTATATTCCCTCAAAATCAATTGTACATTGGGATGGTAAGCTATTGCCCGATGTTACCGGACATGTTACCAACAACGGCGATCGATTACCTGTCCTGCTCTCATCACTTGTCGATGGCACTACAAAGCTTCTTGGTGTTCCCAAGTTAGCATCCGGGTCAGGATGGGTAGCTGCTGATGCAGTATATGAACATATCAAATCATGGAAGTGCGAATCTATGGTCATCGGCATGTGCTTCGACACTACGGCTTCCAATACTGGAAGACTCAATGGAGCTTGCACTCTGTTAGAAGTAGCCCTGGGACGTAATCTATTATGGATGGCATGCCGTCATCACATGGTGGAAATACTCCTTTCCGATGCATTCAATGTTTGTCTTGGACCATCCACTGGACCAGAGATTTTGTTTTTTAAGAGGTTTTGAGAAAAATGGCCAGAATTAAACCACACACCCGAAGCCAGATCCGCCCCTTGATAATCATGTCTGATTCGATTAAAGAATTTATTAAATGTCAACTTGAGGTCAGTCATTCATGTGATGATTATTTGGAATTTCTTCTGCTTGCTGCACAAATGGTTGGGTTGGAGGTTGATGTTAGCATTTGCAGACCTGGTGCCCTACATAGGGCAAGGTGGATGGCGAAAGCATTCTATGCATTGAAAATCGATCTATTGTTTGCAGGCAATGAAACCATCTTTCAGGTAACAGCTCGAGAATTACAAGGTAATCGGCGCTTTAATCGGTTTACCATTTGTGTTTATCTTCAATCATGGTTTTCATGCAGGCTCACCGCAGTTGCACCTGTGAATGATATCTTGTTGATAAAGCGTTTATACCAATATGATGATGCTGTTCTTCGATCGACTGGATTGAAAATGATGGTGCGTCACTCGTGGTACTTGAGACAGGAACTGTCGACGCTTGCATTATTTAAAACCCTTTTGTCGGACAAAGAAAAAACTGGCCTTGTTCGGACAATGCAATCAGAACGTGGACCGCATCTCATAAAAACACTATCATTTTTTGAAACATCCAACATTGATGCCAGTTTTCTAGATGTTCCTGTTGAAGCCTGGTCAGATACACCATCTTTTAAAGTTGCAGCAGATTTTGTAAAGAATCTGGCTTGTATCAATGACTCTGCAGAGCAAAGTGTAGCATTGATACAAAATTTCAATGACAGTATCACCAAGAATGAAGAACAAAGACAATTTTTGCTCCAAGTGGTTGAAAAACATCGGAAAAATTTTGCAGAGTGTAATCGTGAACAGCTGGCTAAAATTTAAATTTGAAGAACTTTTTAAAATTTTTGTCTACCCTACAGTACAAAATAAATAGCAGGAATGCTTATTTGCATTGCTTATTATTATTATTTTTCAAGCAGATTGATATTGATTCAAGAATTAACTTGACAAAATGAATAAAACTTTGTTTTTCGTAATTTTTTACTTAAATTTCAAATTTAAAAATATAAACCATTCAAGATTTATATATTTTGTTTCATTTAATATTATAAACAATACTAAGTATCAATTTGTTACTTAATATATCAGTTTCGCATATAATGCAACATTAACGCTGTATTAGATTTGACCGCGAATGATTTTACACCAAAATCTGGAACTTTAAACCTCTTGGGGGACCTCTAAACATTGTCCAAATGAGCTGAAATTTTGCAGGTTAACTACTGTTACCATACAGACATATTCTGTGGGGTGAGACATCAACATTTCAAAACTTCATTTTTTTGGGACACCCTAGTGTGCAGTTGACTCAACTATATATGGCCTAAATATATTTCAACCAATCTGAAATTCATATAAATTCAATCTAGAACAGAAGCTTGATCTTCAAAAGTCACATGCCAACACTTAAATGGGTTTCAAAGTTTAAAAACTGGAGTCACAACTGCAAACTTTACACTAAACCTACAATTAAAATAATGTTTTCATCTGTACAAAAATCTAAGAAATTATTTATAAACTTTTTCACATTTCTGTTATGATATTTTTTATCAAAAAGAAAAAAATTTGCGAATTAATATAATCATTTATCGATGAACATATAAAGAAAAGTTTAAAAATTTATTATTTTCATTCAACATATCTCTTTCATCTAAATTTTGTTCATTTTAAATTTGCAAGGTTTCCCAATCCATGTTTCACAGGGGCCAATATAATTCTTGGAAGGAGAAGAGGGGCATTTTTTTCATTTAGTACACAATACAGTCTTTGGTAATTGAAAAGTTTGTGTACATTACATGGAAGCAAAAGATTTTTTAAAGGCTTTAGTATGGTAAAGCACAAAAAGTTTGGAAAACAATGCTTTACAATGTATTTGTAAACATTTTATATTTCTTTCACAGCACATTCATAATCAACAGTTATTAAATTAAAATTATTAAATACTGGCATGAAAAGGTAATAAAATATGCTGGGGTAGAAAGAACTACAGTCTCTCTACTTTAAGGCATCTGTCACACTTTTATGCAACTAGATAATCAGAGTCCTATGTATTTATAAAAGGTTATTTTGTGAAACACTTTTTTCACATACTTTACTTCATTTTAAAGCATTTATTTTCAGTTAAAGTGCAACACAAATGAACCTATACTAGATTGTTAATTAATGTAATATGTTAAAGTAATTAAGGTGGAATTGTTTTTGAAATTACATATTTAAAATATAAGTCTAAAAATTATAAGCAATAAAGTTAAAAGGAAAGGTTTTATAATTTATTCTTAAAATATATATTCCTACATCTGGCCATTAAATTTAAAACTACAAAAAGTAGAAATGTTAGATTATATACAACTAATTAAAACAAAATGAATGTTCTAACTTTCTGTTTTCTCTTTAGTAGTTCCTCTTGACTAGTTAATGAATCACAAGACATAGTCTTTACAAATTCACATATTTCTAAATCTTCATTCAAATTCTTCTTGTGTAGGTATCGATGAAACCTCTGAACCACTATCCTCTTGTGAGATTTGTTTCATACAGTCAGCTGCAAGTTCAGCAACAACGACTTTTGCTATGTCACTTATATTATCAAGTTCATCCTGAAATAAGTGAAAATTCATTAACTTGTTATCAATCATTACACTGAAAATCATTACTTACAAAATTAAAACCCACAGATTTACATAGAGCCAAAATTTAAGGAGTATTCAAAAAATATTTACCTGGGATATTTGTTGCAGTCTTTTAAGCATTAGTGTTTCCATATCCTGATGTTCTATTTTTTCTGCAATTTTTGGATCCATATGCTTATAATCAGCTGAAGATATGTCTCTGTTCTTAGCTTTACTCTCATGGAAACTGTCACTGAAAGAAAACATGATGGATGATTTGGCTCGAGGTGAGCAAGGAGGGGAGCAGTCAATCATGCATGAAGTGTCTATGTTATCTGTAATACTGGTGTACTCCCCAAGTGTAGGTGTTAACATACCCCACATAACACATGGTGGACTCTTCTCACAGTTTGGAGCAGTGAAACAGGCTGGTGACTGTGATAAGGTACAAGGTATGAAGATAGGAGGAACATTGTTGTTTGTTATGGTGTTATTCTCTTTCAAAATGTGTGTCCGTGTATCTGATAGAGGAATGGCTTTATTGACAACATCAGTGGTGACATGGCCCTGTTCATCAAAATGTTTGTCAGTCTCTTTAAAAGACGCAGAAGACTGTGACATAGTAAGGATCTGACTTTCATTTTCAGAATCCTGTAAGGAAATGTTTATGTCATTTAGCTGGGCTGAAGAATTTGGCTCAGGAGACATGACATCTGAATGTGAGATATTTTGCAGAGGTTTGTTATTTTCTCCTTGAGTTTCATATGAATCAGCTAAGTTGCCAATATTACTACCCTCACTCATATTGTTCAGACTAATAAAAAATGTTACATCTCCTTGTGGTGCAGTCACATCATTTACAGTTTGATTATTTTCTCTAATAAAATTGTCCATTTCCTTTTTATCATTATCCAATTCACTGCCAGTCTTCAGCAAACTCCTGTGAAATGAACAAATAATTAACAGGAAAGAAACAAGTTAAAAAAAAATTACATATGTATTAAAAATCCAATTTAAAAAAAATGGGTTAATACTCCATGATGAATAAAATTTGGCAGTAAAGAGATTCACTTACTTCTGATGTTGAGAAGAAAAATATTTTCTTTTAGAATTTGATTTAGCAATGCTTTTTCTAGGTGAGTTCAGATGCTTGAAAGTAGATTGATTGTACATCCATTGTCTATAATTTATTGATTAAAGAAAAAAAAAATTTTTATACTAAGCTGTATATCTAAAATGTTGATAACAAAATAGCTAAGATGGAATAAAGTCTTAATTGTTAATATTAATCTATTTGAAAGTAGCTAACTTCTAAAGATTCTGCACTGATGAAATCGTTTCTTGATACTAAAGCATCCATCCAATTTATAGTTTCTGACAAATTTCTTTCCAGATTTTTAAATCGACTCATGTGATGTTCTAAAACTCCAAGAGTAAGCTGAAGATGATTTTCTTTTAGGTTAATATCATCAAGTCTGGATGACATGTTATCAACTCTGAAAATAAAAAACAAATAAAAAATAGCCTTTACAATAATTCAATTAGTTATAAATTAAAATTATTTATAGCCTACCTTTCAACAATGCACTTTAATCGTTCTTCTGCTGAGTTTTGATGTTTCAAATATTTTTCCAGATACAAGTCCTCTAAACATTCTTCTTCAAAGTCATGAAGTTTTTCTGTGTCTTCATAAGACAAAAATAATTCTGTAAAAAACAGGTTTAAGAAGTTTGTAAATTAATAAATAGATTTATTAGTAGTGTTTATTAATTGAAATTCAACCTATTTTGTGTAATGGGAAATAAGTTTAAGTTATATATGGTTTATATTTGCATAATATACATTTCAAATATAAGGTTTGGCACACATTTATTATAATATATAAACATGTGGCAAGATATGGGACCATGGCCAGCAGAATCAGTCTTGAATAAAGAATATGAACCAGGTATTGAAGTAAAAATTATTTTAAAAATATATTATTGAAAATTTTGGCTATTAAAAAAAAAAGATTTAAATTCAATTAGTAGCCTATAGTGAAGCTTGTTATTTTATATCACTAAAATATCCGTACATCATGGTTATACTTTTTTATAAATATTAAGTAATTATTATACAGTTCTTTATAATTTTAGTGCAAAGAATTGTTCGCATTCTATCTCTTATGTAAAACATATTAAAAAAAATTCTTCATACATTAAATAAATGTCACTAAAACAGATACATCCCAAAAAATGCAGCCAATTACTTAGAAATACTTAATATCTAAACATAATGATAAAAAAAATTTCAAGTTTGTTTACAAAAAGAAAGCAAAAATCTTTGCATACAACAAAAGAGTAAAGTCAAACCAACAAAAGTTAATAACTATAAAAACCCATAATGATGTCATAATGATATCTAACATTACTACTGAAATTTGTGTTTAATACTTTACACAAAAATTAGCTATCTTCAAGTATTCAGCCATCCCAGATGGAGGTTTAAAGGTAATGCTAAACAATTACAAGTGTGAATATACCAAATAATGGGTAAATTTTATCCCAGAATTATCAATGGACAAAAAATATTAATGCAAAATTTTTAATAAACATTTTTCTGTTTATTAAAGCACAAACAAAAATGTTTTAAATGTCTGTATGTGAAAGTGTTTTTTTTAATGTTGTGAAAAATAGTGATCTTTTAACAAAGGTGGCTTTGTCTTTTTTTTTAGTTTAAAGAAATAAAAAAAATATTTTCATAATAATTAAAACAGGGATGCCTATTTTTAAAATATTTTGGGCTCAATTTTCATACCATAGTTGTATGTCATAAAATTGGCTTTTCAAATATAAAATTGAATTTCTACACATGAAATATGTGTCAAATCTTACTGAGGCCATTGTCATAGTAAGTTTTCTTCCCTTTGCATTTGTGTCTGATATATTTAAATGCTAGATAGATATGAGTGATGAAAATAAAAGGAGGAGGGAGTATGGGACTCATCTCGTACTGCAGGACTAGACTGTATTGCTGGAACATCCATATCTCTTTTGAATTGGCATCGTTTTGAATAAATGTTTCACTAAAAGAAAAAAAGTGTTTATATTTAGAAATTAAATAAATATTAATTTTTCTATAAATATAATTCATTTTTTATAAATATTCAAATGAAACATCACAAATACTAACTTGAATCTGGCTATCAATAAGTTGACCATCAAAATGTTGGCAACTTACAAGAACACAAGCATACATGCAGGTGCGAGCCATGATGCATAAATTTTACAGTTTCCATGTGAATCAATATTGTTACTAAGGTCACAAGCTGAAAAAAGAATGTGTATATTAAAAAAGTTCTTTAAAAAAATGCATATATATTCTATGTAATTTGTATAATTAAATAAAATTTTCATCCACAAAACTTACGATCTATTTCTTCTATAAATAATTCTCCATAAACATTCCAATATGGATAGAACCAAACATTTCGTAGTCGTGAAGGCCAAGAGATATCTTGATTTTGATAAACAGTTTGTCTTACAATTCCATAACAAGTGACAGCGATGAATAGTATTGTCAAAAAATAGCACATGTCTCGAAGCTGTTTAAAGCCAAAATAATAAAGATATAGGAATGGAGATCAAAGAAAATGTTGCTAACACAGTATAGTAAATCTTAAAAGTAAATGCAAAGATCTCACCAGCTTGCCCATAATTTTGACAAATGGCCCTAAATATTTATTAACAGAATAAATCTCTAAAATTCTGATGTTCCATAAAATACTGTTGACACAATAAATCATCTGAGCATCTTTCAAAGTAGATGGAATAAAACGTAACACAAATCCCACTAAAAATAAAGTGATGCTTATAGTGTCTAAGATATTCCAGGTTTTTGAGATAAAAACATTCAGTTTCATCTGAAGGCTGACTGGCTCAGAGACAATGATCTGAAAAATAAACACTTTATAATAATAGAAGAAAAACTAAATGTGTGAAAAAAAAATGAATAAAATTCTTTTACTAACATCATTAAATGCTATAAAATTAAACACTGCAACAATGTTTATATAACAAAATACTTCTTACTTGTCTGATTTTTTCTGCTGCTGTTGTGAATATAAATGCAATAACATAAATCTCTGCCCATGTCACCACTGCTTGCAGCCGGTCCAAAATTACATAAAAATAAATAGCCAAGAAGAACAGATAGCCAAGCTGTCAAGAATAAAATAATAGTTTCAGACACGGGCCCCAGGGCAGGAATCATTGCGGGCCCCTTAATAAACAATAAGTCGTGAAAAAATTGACATGGTCGGGGTGGCCGGGCCCCCTTACAGATGCGGGCCCCCTGGCAATGACCCCCCTGCCCCCCCCTCTCGGCGTGCCTGGTTTCAGACATTTGACAGTGAAAATAAAAAGCACACTTAAGTTTTTTTTTATACTTTAATTTAAAACAATTATCGGAATAACCAATAAAACTAAATAAAATACTTACAAAATGGACCCAAAATTTTGTTATAGGAGCATTGTAGAACTCATAAGCTTTCTTGCCCATTCTTAAAGGGCTTTTCTTTTTTCCTTGGGCCAAAGTTGAGATAAAATTTTCAGTATTCAAGCTTTTTCCACTAACATCATCCCCATCACAGTTTTCTTTACGTAAAGCCAGTAAATTTACCTGGCCAATAGGCTCAGCTATGTCATATTCAAAGGTTATATCCTATTTGAGCATAAATGAGATGCCTTGATTTATTTGAAACATAACAAAATACAATGATATACACATTTTTATTTTTTTTGTAAACTGCAGACATGCAAATAGGTGTTTCTTACACAACTTTTCATGCTGATTCCAAATATGTAATCCAATTTTTTTTTTACCAGTTTGCAGTTTGACACTTAATAATATAGGAAAAAGTCAATAAACCAGCAACAAAATATAGATGGATAACCTTAAATCATGCAGAACACTATGGGAAGTTACAAAATTATTAACCAAATTGCAGTATAAAAGCGGACTTAAATTTATTAATTATGTATCATACTGTGAATTATCCTTTTAGTGATATTTATGTATGAGGAGCACCAGGATTATGACGTTTCAATGACCAGCAATAGTCTGCCATCATATTCACATTCCATCGACCTTGGTATCGACTCTCAATTTCACAAATTTCCTGATGGAACCTTTCACCCTGCTCTTCACTGTATGCACCACAATTTGAAGGAAAGTAGTCAACGTGGGAGTCCAAAAGAGCAACTTAACACTTATGCGGCAAATCAAAGCCAGAAATTAGGCTATCATGTTCTTAACAAGACTTTTGTAACTGTCTGACTTGAAGTTACCTAAGAAATTGTTGACAACATCTTAGAAAGCATTCCAGGCTTGCAGTTCACTGTGGCCAATTTAGATGTAAACTCATCTTTCATTACTTCTCTGATCTGCGGTCCAACAAAGATACCTGCAGTCAACTTATATGTGGAAATTTGACAAATATATAAATCTGGAACCAGTATGGTCCATATTCTTGACAAAAAAATTCATTAACCCCAATTCGTACTGGTTATAATTCAAAGAACTGAACAACAGTTTCATGTTTTCATAGTCTTTTTCAGTGTTGCTGGCTGTGACACTGAAAGCAATGATACTGTGTTTCTATTAAATAGAAAAACTGCTTTCATATTGCACTTTGATGAATCAATAAACAATCTCCACTGATTGGCATAGATGTGACAAGCCATTCAATTTTATTACAATATAACAAGTCTTGCTTACATGAAAAGAACTGTACAAATTCTGCTTCACAATATCTGTACAAAGTTATACTAGTTTCAGTAGTGAGAAGGTTTTGCTCTTGTAAGCAGTGTGCAAGCATTTCAGCAGATAACTCTGAATGGTCAAACTAGATCATCAAGATCTTCCTGAGTAAGAAGTTTTGATGTAATTTCTGCACTAAAATCTGAATCAGGAACATCACCACTGCTTCAGAACTTGAGCTGTCATAATTTTCAATACCATCTAGCTGAGTAGGGGGAGTAGACACAGGAATGTCTTCACAGTGTCCTACAGGCCTCAGGGCTGATGGTACATTAGGATATTGAATCTTGTGCCTACTCGTCTTTTTGAATCCAACAACATTCGTCATGCAAAAAATAGCAGTCTGTCAGATGATTTGAAGGCTCACGCCAAATCATGGGCACACCAAACAGCAAACTTTTCACTTTACCTTTAAGCTACTTGCCAAGAGTTCCTTCCCAAAGTTTACAAATAACATGAGGCACCATATTTTGACCTAATAGCCCAGTTTACATCCTAAGTATGCATGATAATAGTTCTTTATCAAGTGTGATATATTCTTCTTCTAAGTCGCAGTGTGCTTGAAGTCCCTGTAAGGATGAGATGAAATCTCTTAGATCCGATAAACCACTAATGGGATGGTTTTTATGGTGCCCTTCTTTCATCCCCACCATATCCGATCGTGCAATGGTCATAGAGGCACAGAGCGAGATATATATAAGGAACTTGAACCAAGACCTGAAAAATTCCTTAGGCCTAACCAAAGATCGAACCAGATACTCTCAGGTTGACAGTTGAGCGCTTTACTGTACGACCATCCACCCCCCTCAGTCACAGTGTAGAACTGTCCATAAACATAGCAGAACATGTCTGCTGAATTTGGACAATGTCTTGGCATTGTAAATCTAATTTACAAAATTAAAATCAATTAATTAAAATCTGAAACGCACAACATTAAAATATTCATTTAAACTTGTATTCATCTAAAAACATTTATATCCAACCACGATATTGATATGATCACATATCATGGTCAGATATAAGCATAAACCTTGTTAACACACTTTGTGGTTTTCTCATAAATCTGATGTGATACACACAAACCAAGCACATCAAAGTTTATCATTTTTAACAAACTTTCAGAAATTCAAAATGGTTTACTTGCAGTTTTTTCATGTAGACTAGTGTTATTGGAAAAAAAATAAATACATTTTTAACATCATACCTGATCTTCACTGTGAGAACAAATAGACAGATTTTCAGCACTTGAAGTATCTTCAAGTTCATCAAAATGTTTTTCCATAGTTTGTGGCATCAGCTGAAGCTCTTCTTTTGACTTGAAATCCAGAGCAAATAAAAATGGTGGGAAAATTATCCCAAGAATCACCTTCAAATATAAAAGAAAAATGATAAGCAAATGTCTTTAAGTTTTTTTCATTATTCAAATTCAGTTTTAGTTTCTCAAATTTTTAACAGACCTTAACTGTAGAATCTTTTCTCATTTGTAGTCCACCAATCCACAAATCATTGAGCAGCATCTGGCAACATGTATGAGCAATAAATTGTCTGTGATTAGCAAGTACAGCTAAGCCAAGACAAGTTTGGTCACTAAAGTTTTTCAATTCATAAGTAAGAAGCTGCTGAGTGTAGTCATCATCAACTTTGTAGCAATGATTAAGTAGCTCCAAAGCCAAAGCTAAAAACTCACTTTTATATAAAAAAATATATAATATAAATATATATTTTTTACATCTCATATTTAATAGGAAATTAATATTAAATAAGAAACATTAAATAACTTTGGAAGTCTATAAGATTTTTATTAACTTATTAGAAAATATTAAAATCATTTATTCTTATTGAAAAACATAGTGTACAAAATTAGTCAAAACAAAACTTAATAAAACACCATAAAAAATAAAGTAATGCTAAGTTTAAAAAAAAAGAGAGAAAAAAGAATACAGCTATCTTACTCAGCATTAATTCTAAAAGTTTGTTCAATTTCCAACCCAACTTGTTCAGCTTCAAGGGCCATTGCAGTGTACAGTTTACCAGCAATTAAAGCCTATTAAAATAAAATATCACATAATTTTCTGTTATTGAATAATACTGAAATATGCTCAGATTTTTCAAAGTAGAAAGGAAACAAACTTTAAATAATGTGAACATTGAAAAAAACACAGAAAGATGTAAATCAAGTCATTAGTCTTTTCATACTTTGAGCAACCTAATTCTAATCAGGTTAAGTCTGTGTGCAATATTAAGCTTCTACCTTAGCTAAAGGTTCTTCTCCATGCTGCCACATAAACAGTGCCATCTTTTGTCTTTTCATCAGCACTGCCCAGATCATGAGATCATGAAATGGATATGGAAATAACTCTTCTGCTTGTTTTTTTATTAGGACTTGAGGAATTGGGTCGATCAATGGTGCCATGGACAAACCCTTTTGGCCAAGTAAACAAAAGACAAATATAGTAAATTTTCATTTCAATACTAAATTTAATTAAAAAACTGTAATGTGTCATATTTCAAAAACAAATTTAAAATAAAAGTATTTAGGAAAAGAACCTACTATATGTTTGAATGCATTGTATCTCTGTTTAAACATCTTACAACAATATGATGATCTAAATCCGCCACCTATCAAAAACTGAAGCACCAAGCCAATATCTGGCAGTGTACAGTAATAATTGGAGGGCACTATCTATCAGGATATAATAAAATAGAAGTTAAATAGTGTCTTAGAATTTCATTCTGTTTTTTTTCTGTAATGTTCCATAATTTATTATGATACTAACCTTTTTAACATCTCTGATCAAATAAGGCAGTGAGTTTGAGGGACCTTGGTGCTGTTTAAACATTAATAGCTCATAATTTATAAAACATGTACCATAAATGATAAAAAATCTAATTTACTAATAAAAAGAAATTCTTGATGCATAACTATTATTTTACTCTGATTGTTAACAACTTTTTTTAAACATGCTTATATGAAAAAGCTAGAAAAATGTCAAATTAAATATTATTACTTACACAATTGTAAAGATCTTCTAGACGAGATATAGAAAGAAAAGTCTGCATACTGACTCCATTTTCCAGAAGAAGTTTGACAAAATCAACCCTGTCATTAATAAGGGCAGTCATCATTGCTACTTCCAGAGCACCTTCCTAAAAGAAAAAAAGAAAATTCAGTCATTCTTATAACTAGGGCTTCTGATTAATTGCCATTAATGAGTCAAAGCTTAAAAAAATTATGCTATTAAATTTTTTAATGCAGCACCTAAATGTGTTAATAATAAGTGAGCAGCCACTTTCTGGCTATGCTGTTATCTTTAGGAGGAAAAGGTATTAATTGAAATGTCATGGGAATAAACTGAACTAAATAAAAAATTTAATATACACATATGGAAATGCATAATTCAGCTGTAACATTTTTAGAGACTTTTTATGCCAATTATATAATGCTAGAAGTTACACTACAACTTTTTTATGCAGTAAAAATACTATATACAGCCACACACAAGTCATTTTAACAATATTTAGTGAATAAAAGTAATAAAAAAATTGAAAATTGCTCTTTGGGAGTTCCAAAAAGCTCATTGGAGAGCCAAAAGCAGCTCTAAGAGTCACATTTGGCTACCAGTGAAATATAATAACATACAATCTTATTTAAATACAAATAATAGCTTAATTAATTTGTGTTGATTTAACTTGAATTAATATTGATGAAATTTTAAATTATGCATTAATTAAAAAAAAACTACTTGAACAGCAGCTTACCATAAAAGAAGATTTTTCTGGCAATCTAAAAAGTGAATATTTATTTAAAAATGGTTTGGGGAATGCTTAACTTTATCAAGGTTACAGAAAAATTAAAATGTGCACATAGTTGAATAATGACACATATTTAAACAACTTAATTGCATACAGCTTATTTGTGGCTTTTTTTTAGTACAAGGAATAAAATTAGTTTAAAGAGAAGTTGTTCAAGTTTAGAACAGATTATTTTAACCACAATATCTGCACCTGATCCTGTAAAAAAAATTAATTTGATACTAGTTGAAAATAATTTCTCGTTCACCACTCATGCAGTATCAAAGAAATAAGAAGCAATAAGTTTATAAGTTTAGAATAAGCTATAAGCACTTAGCAAAACTTAGATACTTAAGCAAGTGGATCATTTTACCAAATGAAACAAATCTTTCTCTGTGCCTAATTAAATGCATGCATATGAACATTTTGTTTTTAGAATTTAACTGTGAGGAGTAATGAAAAATGGATTGTTTACAACAGTGCTAAGCAAAACTCAGCCATACCAAAAGTCACTGCGTGATAAAAACAATTCTATATTATGAATTGCAATAAATTTACAACAGTGTTACTTGCAAGTAGAACATAGCAAAAAAGAAAAGATACTATATTCCCTACAGGAAAATGTTTGGTCTCTGATCATTCAAAGAGTTTTTGAACATACAGTGGGTTTGTGTATTAAGTCTAAGCAAGTTCAGTGACATACCTACATCTTCTGTGGGGGCTTGATAGTCATTGCATATTCTAATATAGTAAGGATGAAAGAAAAGCACTAAAAAACATATCTCACTAGTGATTTAAAGGATCAAGAGGGAAAAATCTTATCCTTATAGGGACTTTAATAATTCATAATCCACTTGATGAATTCATAAGACAAGATTAAAAAATAAAACTTTGAAGTTTTTTTAATATCGATAAGTTACTGAAAGACAAAGTTTTAAAAATCCCTGAAAGGAAAAAATGGTACAAACTTAAATGTCAAAGACTGCCTGTATATAAAAATGTTGCCCTAAAAAATTCCAACACTCTGGATGTTAACTTACCGGCCATTCTTGTCCATATGTGAAAATATGACTTCTAGCAATGTCCACTCTGTCCCATGTCAATGCAAGATTTAACTGATCAACAGGATTGGCAGTGGTTCTTAGATGAAATTTTAATAAGATAAATGAGTAAATGACCTGGATGTTTTGATTTTGCCTGTTTTATGTTTAGGAAATAAACAAATACATTTATGGGGGATGGCACTGTTTAAAAAATTTAATATATTCATACCACTTTTTAAGAAACTTTTTTTTTAGCTTTGATAAACTTTATTTTTGTATTGGATGCATTTTCAAAATAAATGAGTTTATCTCAGAGATTTTGTCCTGACCTTAGCATAATTTATGCTGCAGTACTAATGCAAAGTTAAAGTAAATGTTAAAGGACATAATGAAACTATTTTTTCAATTTATTAGTCTAATGATAGTAGTTCGCAGTCAATATATATTTGCCCCTCATGTCTGCAAGGAGCAATACTTAAGGTTATATTTTTTACCACCATTATAAAAAGGTTGATATATCATTATATTCTATATTTAGTGCAGATATAGTGAATGTATGTGCTTATATTGATTTGCTCAACAAAAACATCACTGCTTAATCAATCTGAGCCAAATTTACACTTTTTTGATACAATGTAGGTGGGTAGATTTTTTTTTCCAAGTTCTGAGGTGAAGCTTAAAAAATTGAATCAAGTTTCTTTTAAAGGAATGTCCAATGTTACATGGAAACAGCAACATAGTTTTCTGACATTCAGTTCTATAAACAAAATTCACTTTAAGTTTAGCTTAAGAGTTGAATACTGCAAAATTATTCATGTTCAATGTATGTATTATTTTGTAAAAGTTTCCCTTAGCCCTAAAGGATCATCGGGCATATAAAGTGTAGAATTTTTCTGTAATCACGGTATATGTAAACTTAGCATATACTTTACTTCCCCAACTAAAGTCAGATACCCATTTAAAGCTGCGAGGGTTTTTACCAGGACCAGGAAAAATTTCTTTAGTTCTCACTGAGGATTGAACCTATTACAGTCAAGTGCTCTACCCCACTCCTCCACCTGTCCCTCCTATGGAGAATGTATGGCTAGTAAAATGCCCAGCCACCTTTTGTAAGGTGGGAGGCCTTAACAACATTGATCAAACTCAAGAAAAACCCAGGTTTGAAACTCATGTATATGTATAGATATGTATAGATATAAGACAGGTAGACTGAATCACCAATTATAGATTTCTAATATCTACAAATGGAAAAACCAGAAGACCAATTTTAAAAAAAAAAACATCTTAGATCTTTATTTCTAGTAAGGTTTTAGAAGCATTCATGGGTAGGTAGGATCCATGTCCCATCTATGCAGTATTTGCCTTCCAACACATTCCTGTGAAAGACTTTTAGTAATTACCAATTATTTAAAATCCCATGTTCATTTTAAGAGGTACAGTACTAAAATATTTTAGTATTTTTTTTACACTAACCTTTAAGTAAAGCTGTTAGTATAGCCAAGTCAACATCCTTGGAATCCTCATTATCTCCCATCCTAAAGACTGTAATCTAAGATATAAAAAATTAGGCAGAAATAAAAAAAATGTACTGTGAAACCTCAACATCAGTCAGGTTATGCTGAAAAATGTTTGTTTCTGAAGTTTAAACCTATAACAAAAATAGATACAGCACAAACTTTGATATATTTTTACCACAGCCCAGAACAATGTCATATTTAATGTAACAAGGCAAGGTCTAATAAAAAAACACACTTGTATGATAAATAGACAGAGAGTCAAAAATCACTCAAAAAGGTTCAGAATTTATTAGGTTTTCTAGATTTGTGAGTGTACTGCTAATCGCTTTTTCGAAGAAGCCTCCAAATGTAGTTGCCCATCATATTTTCATTAAGCTGTCCTTGGTAACGATGTTCAAACTTCAAGATATCTTGAAGAAAATGCTGGCCTTGCTCCTTTTTGTAAGCTCCCATGTTCTTTAATTTATCAAGATAAGCGTCATGGATATGGACTTTGAGACATAATCTGCATCCCATTTTGTCATATTTCTTTAAGAGAGCCTGAACCCAACTGCATATAGATCTCAGCCTTGTGATTACCATGAAGCCATGAACAACTGCTACAAAAGCCATTTTCTTCTTCCTGTTCAGCAGCTTGACAAACTCCTAACATTCTACAATCTTCTTAATCTACAGTCCAAAAAAGATAACAGCCTTGACCTTTACCTCAAACAACATTGGAAAAATATCTTGAAGATACTTGAAAGCTGCTGACTCCTTGTCAAGAGAAGTGACAATTGCTTGATTAGGCCTAACTTGATTTGCAGTGGTAGCATAGGCACTTTCTGAGGTTATATCGGCATGTCTCATTTGACGTTGCTCTTCCCCACAAGGAACTTGGTCCGCTGTGGCCAGTTCTTTCTGTGATAGTGCACCTTAGCATCACAGCTGTCCCAGAAAGGAAAGAATGAAATTTTGTGAAACTGCCTTGAAGGTCCATCAGGTTACCAATGACCTCACATCCATTGTTATTATACTTCATAGCACTCTGCAAAATGTCGACACTGGTGTGGACCTCATCAAGTAGTTTTCTAGTAGTTCAAGAATATTCTAAAAAACTACTCAGCATTGAATGAAGAATTGTCTCTAAAACAGAAGAATTTCAAAATATCATCCTGATCACAGAACCAAAAATTGTGTGGAACAATAGCTATTGTCTGTTAGTTTTAGGCATAATGGGTTAGGAAAAGACACTTTTTACCCAGAAGAAAAAAATAAAATTGGTTAGATATTGTAACCTATCATTATTTTTCTTTAATGTCTTCAACTTCAACTAGGGTGAAGCATCACCAAAAGCAGCAGTAGAAAGGTGAGCAATAATTATTTATCTCGAGGAAAAAGTCTATGAAATAAGTTTTTACTCTTTTACAGAATATACACATGATGATATTAAATGAATTAAGACAAATGCATAAACTTGCACAAAGTATCCAAGTTACCATCCAAGCAGATCCTATTCAGAGACTCATTTACCATAAACTTTGGTCAGGAATGAAATAACTTTTTTATGCTGAATCCAAGCAAACCTGTATTTATAAATAAAAAATGGCTTGTAAACTGTTTTCTAACAGTTTTCTAACCATTTACATTTTTTTCTAATTTTACAGAAACAGCTTAAAAACATACCATCTCAAAAAAATTAATGCAACATGTAAATCCCAGACGTTAGTTAAAAATGTTAAATTTTAAGTTACATATTGAAATATCTTTTTTCTCTCTTAGCTCCTTGTTTAGACCTTTTTGTTACTGTGCATCAAGCTTAATGAATAAATATATTTAAAAATTTTAAATTTCTATTTTGAAATGAACAAATTATTTCAACACATGTACAAAAAATAACAAAGACAAAAAACAAAGCATAAATCACCCCAGACCTCAATTAAAACTTATCTGCATTATTGACCGCACATATAAGCCATGAACATCCCCAAATTATAGGTTGGAATGAGATCTCTTTTTTTTTAATTAGATGTAAACCTTTTTTTTTATCTGATTCAGACATTTTTTTTCATCATCAATATTTTTTTCAAGTTAACCAGAATGGTCCAACAAGTAGGCTTACTCCAATGGATGCACATTTTTATATTCAATGAATGCTATAAATGATTACCAGTTCTTTTTTCTTCACACACAGCATCAACTCAATGAAAAGTTTTTCAGTTTGCTCCTGTGTATACATGAATGTCCGCTGTATTGTGAGAATCAGCTGGTCTCTTAAAGATTCTGCCATTGTTCTATAATCAAGAAAATGAATTTACATTACAAAACATGTTACTAAATTACTTTTATTCTCATCTAAAATTAAAGATTTTAAAAAAATTATTTAATTTTTTAATGATTGAATAAAACAAATGCACACATTTGTCAATGATTACAATGTAAATAAATTAATAGTGCATTGCATATTTATATAGGCCTAAATCACTTTTCAAAGTAATAACAATGAATGTACTGTCATTCAATTACATCAAAATCAATAGATTAAAACAAAAACATGTTTCTCTCAGTTATTCTAATCAAGAATACCCTTAAAAAACATACACCCAGATCTAATTTTGAAGTAATATTTTGAACAGATATGTACTAACCCATCATCCATTGTGTACTTGTGAGCAAAAGCTAAAAGATCTGCAGCTCGACCACTACCATCACGTACAACAACAGGAACTGGAGGTGTGTCTGTCACATATTCTAATACAGAACGAATAGTGTTGACCCCACCCTCAAGTACCACACAGATTAAAGGTACAGAATGACCTTTAAAACCGCTGCCTAGATTTAAACAAATACATTTAAAATTTGAAATTCATTGAATCTTTTTAAATTTGATTTTACATCAGGTTTTGTGAACCAAACTAAAAAAGTCTACTTGTAGGTTTAAAAAATGGTTTCTGCTAGTCATCAACAATATCCATATGACTTCTTAAATTTAAACCTTGTGTACAATAAATCTCTTAAATCAAAGAAAGCAAAGTTTCCAATGAATATTTTTTTAATGTTGATAATATTGATTTTGTTTATCATCAAGCCTAATTATAAATTAATAAAGGTAGGAGAATATTTAACAGTAGCCACCCATTTGAAAAACTTCTAATGAAAATGTCTTTAGACTATACCTTTTTCCCAAAATTTTGATATTAGGTGAGTCTGCCAAATATGTACATAAGTATTTATAATTGTAACAATATAATTTTAAAACAGTCAATTGTAACTTGTTTAATCTACCAAATAAGCTTCAGTCAACAAAGTGTAATTTTCTATCTGGTGGAAGGGGGTGTAAAACCTAGGTAGAATCGTGGCTTGGATGGATAATTTGGACCCAAAGAAATGTACTTTCATTTATAAATATTATGTTGAGTAATTAAAACTGTGTAAGCATGTAGCAGTAAAGCTAATGGACAGCACTTTGGAAAGGTAAAGTATATCTAGTCTAGGAAACTATAAAGATTCTCTGAATACAAGAATGATTTCTGTTTAGATTTTGAAATATATCTTTCCCAGAAATAAAGCTGGACAATTTCTTAATATGCTGATAGTTTTACACTTGTACTAAAACTACCAATAATGATTGGTCAGGGAAGAGCAGCTCTTACATTCTGGGGTGCCCTAGGCAAAGTTACTTATGAAGGAAATACTGACTATCTCTATATGTAAATATTCACATTTTCCCAGAAAATACATTAATGTCAGATAAAAATATATACTTATTGCTGCATATATAACTTAAAGTCAATGTAACAGGCTATTTTCTTATAGGGTCAAATCTAAAATAATTTTCACCATAACTTTTCCTTTAAAACTAAAAAAAAGTGCTATTAAACCTGATTCTAGTTTTCCTCTACAGTCTAGTTTTCCTCTACAGAAGAATGACTGATGTAGAGGAACAATCAATCTCAAAACTGATATTAATCCAAAATTAAAATAACTAAATTCCAACTTAATTGTCAATTTGTAGAAACATAGTTCTTATTAACTAAGTATTAAAGTAAAATTTTACATTTTTAAATTGGTAATGATTTCCTAAAGTTTTATAAACAATTTGCAAGAAAACAATTGAAAAGGTTAACTTAATGATAATTAAAACAAATTAGGGAATCAATGTTTTTTTAATCTGCACATGTGGGTTATTCCAAAAGCTTAATTGGGGAGGAGGGAGCTAAAATTGTTTGCACCTGGGTAGCAGATAGGCTAGGCTTGGCCAAAGATTTTTTTAGATGAAATTTTCAAACTGTTTTCAATGGCTATATCTACAACTTTTAAAATGAATATCATCAGTGAATTTTCATTTCTTCATTCAGTTAAAAGCTTGATCTGTCTGCCATAATACATGTATTGTTCTAAAATTATTACTGCCATTATATCAAAGATTTGCAAATCACTTTATAAAAACCTGTTCAGTTTTCATAGTAGTTAATAGTACATTTTCTAGATTATAGTAATAATTAACAATTTTGCTCAAACCACTTCAAATTAGCCCACAACCTACTTATAGGTTGCATCACACATATAACGAACTATTGTGTTATAGCATCAAGGTTAAAAAAAAATCAAGTTATTTTGCCAAGGTTATTTTTTTTCTAATTCTTTTAGTCTTTATACAAATACTTAATTTAAAAGAAATAGACATATTTAGTCATGAAGTCCAGTACCTATGCCAATTTTTTGCTGAGCAATGTACTTTTCAAATCTCCTCCTAAACAAAATTTCTCCTCCATATTTACCAATAGTTCCATTGTCTACCAGCAAAAAATATGAATGATTGTTATTTAAAACTGAAGAGTTAGATTTTGTAGATGAGACACAGTGATAAGGAACAACTTTCTGGAATAAAAAAAATAAACAATTTGATCTTAAAACATCTATTTATAATGAAATGCTCTACTGTTAATAAAAAGTTAGGAAGATTTAAAAGAATAAATTGACCTCATTAGGAAATAAAAGTTGGTCACTTACTTTCTCCCTTTTTAATTAAATTCTTTTAATAAAGAAATATGTCACTTAGAAGGAACACAAACATAAAATAGTTTTAGTAATAAATTATTTTCATCTTAAATATTATTATTATGAATTTTCGTCTTACATCTTGACCTATTAAAAACTCTTTATTTTCGACTATTCCCCAAGGTGTTATACCAATGGCGATCACGTTATTTCGAGTCTTTGTTGTTCTGTCACTGATGGCATCTCCAACATGTTTTGTAACACCTTTGAAATAAAATAATTTTTTATGCTTATATTTTCATCAAATCTATGACATTATACAACCAAAAAAAAGGAAAACTGACTAAATGGAAAATTTTCTAATGATTGAAAAATTTTATTATTGGCCAAAGCAAAACGCAGGACTAAAATTGTCCAGTAAATTCAATGTAAAATAACATACAAATTATTTACTTTATTTCTAAGGTCAAGAGATAAACACTAAGCCAAGCCAATCTACCATTCTAAACATTATCTGTTATTATAAATGGCTTAAATCAAGCTGATATTAATTGAAATGCTGAATATTGTGAAAAACTATAATAATTTTATTTTGTAAGGTTTTTTTCTTTAAATTCTATAACTTGACTCTATTTGAATGAATTTATTTGTGCTGAATCAAATCTCTTTTATCAATAAGAAGTTTAACTTTTTCAAATTCTTCAGAACTAAAAGTTAGATACTAATTGTAAATTTTTTGTGTTAAATGCAAACAAAATAAAAATCAGTTTTTGGGATTTTGAGATTTCTTTGTAGCTTATCCTATATACTCTTTCAAAAAGAAATCTTTTAATTTACAAATGTTTTTATATTTAAGCAGCTTAGCTTTAAAAAAGGGAAAAAAGTTAATTCTTACCAGTATTAGCACCATTTGTGATAATCCATGCCCCTGTGGTTCTTGCAGCTTTCAGCAAACCTTTTCGGAAGACTCGTTTTAACTTCATTTGAAGCTCAAAGTTTAAAATTCCTCCATGAACAGTTATAAGCAGTTTAGGTAGATCAAGTCCCCATTGCTATAAAATATGATTATTGTATGTTATAGTAAATTATGAAAAAAAATACTATATATACAATTTCTACAACACAGCTCATTATGAAGGAGTATCCTAACAAACCTTTGAAAGTAAGGAAAGAACATTCTCCTGTCTGGTATCTAAGCTACTCATCCTCATGTATTGAGCTTTGCTTGGATGAGGGCCACTCTGAAATTCAATTGTTCCAAACGCATCTGTAGGCTTAGAGTCAGTATGTTTCAGAGGATGCCATTTCTCTATATTATCAGCTTCCAGCCTGGAAGCCCCTATTTGTATGTGCCAGTGTTCACTTCTTCCACAACAACATCTGACGGTTTAGTTACCATTTTGCCAAGCAATGATAAAAAAAAATCAAGCTCGTGATAAATATATATGTTATTTGCAATAAAATTAGGTAACAATCCATACTACAGTACTTTAAGAAGAATTTTTATTTTATTACCCTACAAAGAAAACCTTAGTTTCCATTTATTTTAAAACCCTTTTTTAATTATATTTTATGATGACCTCTTAGCAGCCCTGTAGCCAAGGGGGGGGGGCACTGGGGGACCGTGCCCCCCCACCCCCCACCGCTTAAAAAAGAAGAAAAAGAAAAAATAAAGAAAATGTAACTAAAATGAGAAGGCGCCTCCTTGCTGGGTATTGGTGCCCCTGCTTACTTTGACCTGGCTACGGGCCTGCCACTTAGTACAGCTCATTTTATTTTGGTCAAAGCAATATCCCAAGTTTTTTTTTTTGCAGCTGTCAAATTAAATAATCTATTGTGACCTATGGTTCAAAAGTTTTCTACCTTTAGACTAGCCATACAATCCTACTGTATGGCATATCTACTAGAAAAGGTTACAAGATGGTGATCATGGAATCCTCTAGTTTTTAATTTATAAAGGGACATTTTTGTCTGAATTCACGTTACTTAGATTACAGTAAATTGCATATTTTTAATTAGGGAACTATCAGAAATACATTTTAAATCAAACTAAACACAGGATTTATAATAGAATTCACCCCCCCACCTCTAATAATAGTGATTAAAAACAATAGAATGTCCCTTTGTATTGTGAAAGGCAAACCACATTAGTAAATTATCTTGACCATCAATATCATTCTATAAATGATAATTCGTACAAGAATTCAATACCTTGTGCTATCTCTAGGTGATGGAATAAACTTGATACATTCTCGTTTCAGGAATGTTTTTTCTACCCAAGATCTCTTGCTCTAAAATTGAATTATAAAAACATTTAAAAACTAATACAGACAAAATATAAATATATTTCAAAATTCATGAGAATTTTAGAAATTGCTTTAAGCCAACGATTCCCAGTCTATGGTATGCTTTAACCTAGGTTAAGGGAAAATTACATAGATGACTGCAGAAAATACCAAAAAAAAAAAGTGATGGGAAGCCACACTTATAATTTTATTAATGATAATTTATATAAATATTTGTATGATCTAAGGAATTATTTTTTTTTTTACTTTTTAGAGCATTTTAAAAAAAAAAGTTTTTTCGTGCATCTTTTTTTTTTTCTATATACGTAACATTATTTGTTTGGGCTTTAACAGCGGGGCCTTAATTCAGGGCCGTTCTTGTGGATAATCAAACATGGGGTTTTATTTTTCCAACCACAAAGAGGAGCAATTAGAGACTTTATCGGCAGAATTAGGAGTTGCTACTGTAGCGACCGATTCACGCTTGAAATCTTATTTTTTTTACCTCATTGTAACAAAACTAAATCGTTCGTTCCAGAACCGCAAATGACACTTGCTTTAGGCACTGCAAATGACACTCGCTTTAGGCACTGCAAATGACACTTGCCCTAAGCCCCGAGTAATGCTAAGGCCGACTCCAGACCAGAATGCACGATACAAACACACTCATGCGTCTGGTATTTCTAGTCACACAATTTTTTTTTACACACGATCAAGTAGAACTAGAAAATGACCCAAAAAAATGTGATCGGTAGCCTATCAACAGTGGCGTCACTAGGGGGTGCGGGCCGCACCGGGAGACACCATTTTATGGCTGACACCAAAATGAACAATTCTAAATTAAATAGAAAAAACACGGTATCGTCGGTTTTATAACCGATCGTAGTTAAAAACATGAGCAGTAGCACAGGGTGTCACCCTACATAGAAGTAGCACAGGGTTCCACCATATAGAGCAGTAGCACATTGTGCCACCATGCAGAGCGTCTGGAACTTGTAAATGAATACAGTTCAAAGTGATCGGATCAACCTAGAGTTTTTTTAGCAAACGTTCTAAAAAAAAAAGGGGGGGAAGGACGCATGTAGTCACGTGGTTTCGAGAAATCGGAGACGTACATACAGCTACGTAGCGTGAAAATTCTAGAGCAGGGGCCAGGCATTCTAGAGCAGGGGTCAGGCATTCTACAGCAGGGGCCAGGCAATAGCAGGGGGGCGGTAATACATTTTACTAAGTAGAACAAATAAGCAGAGGGGGAGCCAGACAGGAACTTCCAGGGGCCCGCCCCTGCCCCCGCACGCTACGGGCCTGCGTACATGTAGTTTACAAACTCAGTTTAATGAAAGTAATATACATCTTTGTGAAATAGAGTCAGTTACACGATCGTTTTTATCGGTGGATTATTTTTAAGTAAATTCTCTCAGGTCTAGTGCAGGAAAATTCGAAATATGTTCCAATGCTCATGGACCGGGGTGGACAG
>JAGDYQ010000025.1:3682496-3722563 GCA_021962125.1 Bulinus truncatus | reverse complement strand
ACACATCTAGAAATATTATATAGAGGGAGATAATTTAACACATCTAGAAATATTATATAGAGGGAGATAATTTAACACATCTAGAAATATTATATAGAGGGAGATAATTTAACACATCTAGAAATATTATATAGAGGGAGATAATTTAACACATCTAGAAATATTATATAGAGGGAGATAATTTAACACATCTAGAAATATTATATAGAAGGAGATAATTTAACACATCTAGAAATATTATATAGAGGGAGATAATTTAGAAGGAGATAATTTAGAAGGAGATAATTTAGAAGGAGATAATTTAGAAGGAGATAATTTAGAAGGAGATAATTTAGAAGGAGATAATTTAGTTTCTTTTTTTTTTTTGGTTTTCAACGTAATCTTCAGTCGAGGAAATGAAACGAAATGCATTTTAGAATTGAAATGACTAAATGCTCAAATTGAGTCGAACTCGTCTGACATGTTTTCTTTGATTTAACTTGTGGAACTTGTTTGAAGATTTATTTTTAAAACTAAATTTAATTGAGCTCAATATTCAAACCAAAGAGCACATGACATTTGACCTTTTTCAAAGCTAGCACACTTTTAAATTTATCAAAGTACAACAAGCAGTTGTTCAGTGTGAAGTTGCTTTAGATTTATGAAATATATTGTAGATCAATATAATACTCCATCAATATATTCAGTATAGAAGAACTAAGTGGCTTCAACAGTGTAGAGTAAACTAAACCCATCGACTAATTTCGATATGTTATTTATTTAAAGATAAAAGTAAAAAGTTCCCCTAAAATGATTTAAAATGTCAAATTGAATATGAAGCGCTTAAAAGATCTTGATGAATCAGATCAAAGATGGCCGACACGATATTTAAAAAGTTTCATTTTTGGAGTTCACATTAAATTAGTGTCCGCAGCCATATTCCTGTAATTCTATTATTTCAACTGACGGCTCATTGGTGTGTAAGTGGTGGTAGACCATGACGCTGTAGATAGATAAACGGTTTAAATATATTTTTACAACAGATAAACGATGTATATAAATTTAAAAATTTCAACTTTTCTTAAACTATACTTAAAGGAATGTACTTATTTCAGTTTAGTTAAAGTGGCACTGAGAGGGAATATACTACTGCCCCTGGCTGACCTCAAATGGGACATTCTTCTAGTGTCCAGTCAACAAACCATCTTGTCCTAAGCTATCATGAGACTACAGTGGTCATAACAAGGGTCGGTTGACATTCAACTTACAGTAGGCAGAGAGCTCTGTCTTAAAAAGAGATTCGAATTTGTGACAATAACGGCTGAATGTGAACGATTTCACAATTATACTTTAGAATTTTACGAAATCAAACTTTCTACAAATAAGAAACAAAAATTAAAGCTACACATATTTAGGCCTTTTAGGCTTGTCAAACGACAAAGATTGGCTTGCAGACATATTCATTTAACTTGCATTTCTTTTCTATGTCTGGTGATTTTGAAACGATCTACCTACATTAATTCATTGTGCATCGTTAAAAATAAAGTGAAAATAAAAGACAAGCAAGGTAATTGACTGCAAGGACCGATAACCTTTAATACCGCCCCACTTCATTAAAATTTTTGCCTCACAGTTAGCCCCCCCCCAAACCCCACCCATCCCATTCCATGACGGTAATATATATATATATATATACTAGCTGTACCCAGTTAAACCTTTGCATAAAGTTATATCCCCTTAAGCTTGATCAGTAGGCAAGGTTAGTATTGGTTTCGGGCAGATCCGATTTTTTCTTTATTTTTGTTACTATTGTTTACGTTTGACCATTTTAAACTGGAATACTGTTGTATTAATTCATTACTTTCGATTTAACGTACAACCCAAAATCCCTATTATTTTATTAGATTCTATTGAAGTAATTTGATTAATTAAACTATAATATACATGGCTGGATACATTTGTACATTTAAAAAAATAGTTGAGAAAGACTAATACTCATAAATAAAATACAATTAAAAATGACCCCACAATACTTTGTTGAGCATTCGATTTTTCTAAAAATACGTTTTAAAATGTCTTTTTTTATTTCACTAAATGAACCAACAAGATTTTTTCGTTATAAAGCACATGCTACTAGTGTCATGTAAAGATGGCCTCATTCATAACGGATCCACCTTTCACCTACTTCCGGTTTCATTTGATTGAAACGAAATGGCGTAGCACTGCTTACAGCATGTAGTCCGGAAGCGAACGCCTCCACGCACATGCGCGCCTAGGCCGGAAAAACAACAACGCACGTAAAGCTCGCTGATGAAGATGTGGGGGAGGTGGTGAAATTTCAGGAAAGAGTCCAAGAAAGACAGCGTGTTGAAGGCCCCAGTTTCATTTTATTTTCTGAATCATCAGTTTTTTTCAATAACGTTCCACCGACCACCTTGGAGATGGTGACATAAAGATTTAGAATTCTGTGTATGCACAGTTCCCTTGTTGACTATCTATCTATCTATCTATCTATCTATCTATCTATCTTTCTATCTATCTATCTATCTATCTATCTATCTATCTATCTATCTATCTAACTATCTATCTATCTATCTATCTATCTTTATGTCTATCTATCTATCTATATATCTATCTATCAATCTATCAATCTATCAATCTATCTATCTATCTATATATCTATCTATCTATCTGTATATCCATCTATCTATCTATCTATCTGTCTATCCATCTATCTATCTATCTATCTATCTATCTATCTATCTATCTATCTATCTATCTATCAGTCGGCGTGTGTGTCAGTCGGTAGGTCTATCTGTCTGTTTTAATCTCAGTAAAGTTGTACCCTATAATTCATTCAAATTTTTTGTCCTTCCTCTTAAAACTGTACGTATATTTTCAACATTAAATCTTAAGACGTATTGGTCTTAATACGTTAACGTCCTACATACATGTTAACATGTACTACAACAATGTGTGTATCTGTTAGCGTTCTACATACATGTACTACAACGACGTGTGTATCTGTTAACCTCCTACATACACGTACTAACTACAACGATGTGTGTATCTGTTAACTTTCTACATACATGTACTACAACAATGTGTGTATCTGTTAACCTCCTACATACATGCACTACAACGATGTTTGTATCTGTTAACCTCCTACATACATGCACTACAACAATGTAAGAATCTGTTAAACTCCTACATACATGCACTACAACGATGTTTGTATCTGTTAAACTCCTACATACATGCACTACAACGATGTGTGTATTTGTTAACCTCCTACATACATGCACTACAACGATGTGTGTGTGTGTTGCTGGGGCTTTCAATTAATTAACCATTTTGGAATGAAATAATCATTGTTAATTAATTATATGGTCCCTATAGTCACAGTTGTCTGGTCCCTATAGTCACAGCTGTCTGGTCCCTATAGACACAGTTGTCTGGTCCCTATAGTCACAGTTGTCTGGTCCCTATAGTCACAGTTGTCTGGTCCCAATAGTCACAGTTGTCTGGTCCCTAAAGTCACAGTTGTTTGGATACAACGAATTGTTTTACCTGCTTTTGTTATAAACATAAAATTTAAAAAACTCTTTCACCCCAGGCAATGATGTATCACAGGCAATGATATATCCCCAGACAATGATGTACCCCAGACAATGATGTACCCCAGGTAATGATGTATCCCAGGCAATGACTTATCCCCAGGCAATGATGTATCCCAGGCAATGATATATCCCAGGCAATGATGTATCCCCAGACAATGATGTACCCCAGGCAATGATGTATCCCAGGCAATGATGTATCCCCAGACAATGATGTACCCCAGACAATGATGTACCCCAGGTAATTATGTATCCCAGGCAATGATTTATCCCCAGGCAATGATGTATCCCAGGCAATGATATATCCCAGGCAATGATGTATCCCCAGACAATGATGTACCCCATGCAATGATGTATCCCAGGCAATGATGTATCCCAGACAATGATGTACCCCAGGTAATGATGTATCCCAGGCAATGACTTATCCCCAGGCAATGATGTATCCCAGGCAATGATATATCCCAGGAAATGATGTATCCCCAGACAATGATGTATCCCAGGCAATGATGTATCCCAGACTATGATGTACCCCAGACAATGATGTATCCCAGGCAATGATGTATCCCCAGACAATGATGTACCCCAGGCAATGATGTATCCAAGGTAATGATGTATCCCAGGCAATGATATATCCCAGGCAATGTTGTATCCCAGGCAATGATGTATCCCAGGCAATCATATATCCCAGGCAATGATGTATCCCAGGCAATGATGTATCCCAGACAATGATGTATCCCAGGCAATGATGTATCCCAGGCAATCATATATCCCAGGCAATGATGTATCCCCAGACAATGATGTATCCCAGGCAATGATGTATCCCAGACTATGATGTACCCCAGACAATGATGTATCCCAGGCAAAGATGTATCCCCAGACAATGATGTACCCCAGGCAATGATGTATCCCAGGCAATGATGTGTCCCAGACAATGATGTATCCGAGGCAATGATGTATCCCAGGCAATGATGTATCCCCAGACAATGATATACCCCAGGCAATGATGTATCCCAGGCAATGATGTATCCCAGGCAATGTCTTTGTTCACAGGTTATTGTCGTTCCTAATTTCGATCTTCTCTTGTCACCACCAATCACTCGTTATGAAATGGTTTTTCTTTTTTTATCGAAACTAGGTGAACATTTGTTTAGATCAACATAAGACTTGGTTAATATGTAGTTTGCATTGCTCTTTATGGAGCCCTCCTTCCCTCCATCCCCACCAATTTAACTCCTTTCACTCCATCACTACCAATCTAACTCCTTCACTCCATCCCTACCAATTTAACTCCTTTCACTCCTTCCCTCCATCCCTACCAATTTAACTCCATTTCACTCCATCACTACCAATCTAACTCCTTCACTCCATCACTACTAATCTAACTCCTTCACTCCATCACTACCAATCTAACTCCTTCACTCCATCACTACCCATCTAACTCCTTCACTCCATCACTCCATCACTACCAATCTAACTACTTTCACCCCTTCACTCCTTCCCTACCAATTTAACTACTTTCACTCCTTGACTCCATCACTACTAATCTAACTCCTTCACTCCATCACTACCAATCTAACTCCTTCACTCCATCACTACCAATCTAACTCCTTCACTCCATCACTACCAATCTAACTCCTTCACTCCATCACTACTATTCTAACTCCTTCACTCCATCACTACCAATCTAACTCCTTCACTCCGTCACTACCAATCTAACTCCTTCACTCCATCACTACCAATCTAACTCCTTTCACTCCATCACTACCAATCTAACTCCTTTCACTCCACTCCACCACTACCAATCTAACTCCTTCACTCCATCACTACCAATCTAACTCCTTCACTCCATCACTACCAATCTAACTCCTTTCACTCCACTCCATCACTACCAATCTAACTCCTTTCACTCCACTCCATCACTACCAATCTAACTCCTTTCACTCCATCACTACCAATCTAACTCCTTTCACTCCATCACGACCAATCTAACTCCTTTCACTCCATCACTACCAATCTAACTCCTTTCACTCCATCACTACCAATCTAACTCCTTCACTCCATCACTACCAATCTAACTCCTTTCATTCCATCACTACCAATCTAACTCCTTCACTCCATCACTACCAATCTAACTCCTTCACTCCATCACTACCAATATAACTCCTTTCATTCCATCACTACCAATCTAACTACTTTCACCCCTTCACTCCTTCCATACCAGTTTAACTACTTTCACTCCTTGACTCCATCATTACTAATCTAACTCCTTCACTCCATCACTACCAATCTAACTCCTTCACTCCATCACTACCAATCTAACTCCTTCACTCCATCACTACCAATCTAACTCCTTCACTCCATCACTACTAATCTAACTCCTTCACTGCATCACTACCAATCTAACTCCTTCACTCCGTCACTACCAATCTAACTCCTTCACTCCATCACTACCAATCTAACTCCTTTCACTCCATCACTACCAATCTAACTCCTTTCACTCCACTCCATCACTACCAATCTAACTCCTTTCACTCCATCACTACCAATCTAACTCCTTTCACTCCATCACTACCAATCTAACTCCTTTCACTCCATCACTCCATCACTACCAATCTAACTCCTTTCACTCCACTCCATCACTACCAATCGAACTCCTTTCACTCCACTCCATCACTACCAATCTAACTCCTTTCACTCCATCACTCCATCACTACCAATCTAACTCTTTTCACTCCACTCCATCACTACCAATCTAACTCCTTTCACTCCATCACTACCAATCTAACGCCTTTCACTCCATCACTACCAATCTAACTCCTTTCACTCACTCCTTCACTCCATCACTACCAATTGAACTCCTTTCACTCCATCACTACCAATCCAACTCCTTTCACTCCATCACTACCAATCGAACTCCTTTCACTCCATCACTACCAATCTAACTCCTTTCACTCCATCACTACCAATCTAACTCCTTTCACTCCATCACTACCAATCTAACTCCTTTCACTCCATCACTACCAATCTAACTCCTTCACTCCATCACTACCAATCTAACTCCTTTCACTCCATCACTACCAATCTAACTCCTTTCACTCCATCACTACCAATCTAACTCCTTTCACTCCATCACTACCAATCTAACTCCTTCACTCCATCACTACCAATCTAACTCCTTTCACTCCATCACTACCAATCTAACTCCTTCACTCCATCACTACCAATCTAACTCCTTTCACTTCATCACTCCATCACTACCAATCTAACTCCTTTCACTCCACTCCATCACTACCAATCTAACTCCTTTCACTCCACTCCATCACTACCAATCTAACTCCTTTCACTCCACTCCATCACTACCAATCTAACTCCTTTCACTCCACTCCATCACTACCAATCTAACTCCTTTCACTCCACTCCATCACTACCAATCTAACTCCTTTCACTCAATCACTATCAATCTAACTCCTTCCACTCCATCACTACCAATCTAACTCCTTTCACTCCACTCCATCACTACCAATCTAACTCCTTTCACTCCACTCCATCACTACCAATCTAACTGATGGAGTGAAGGAATGATAGATATAATACAAAGAATAAACCTTTACTTCCCTTTGTTTGTACCCCCCCCACCCACCCACCATTCACTCACACACACACACACTTGTCTAATCCCAGCAAATTAAAAAGACCGAATCTTAGGCACCATTGTGAGAGGAGGGGGAGGGGGACTCACTGAACGATGGCAGGTCTTTGCTCACGCACCTAATCAAGCATGCACGAGAGCTAATTGGTGTCGCACGCACCTAATCAAGCGAGAAAGACAGACGCGATAGACGGAGAAGAGGAAAGGGCGTTTGGGCAACATTTGTTCAATTTTTTTTTATCCCTGCCCGGCGATGATCAAGAACGTGAATGAAATGGCGGGTGAACGTATCTGGGCGGTGGATGAGTTGGTAAGACAATGAAAGATAATCCATTGTTACACAAGGGAAACAATATTTGTTACGGCTTATTTACGATCGCTAGCTTATCAGCTGGTACAAGCTAACATTGTTCTGCAATATAACATCCCAATAATAGGAAAAAAATGACAAACATAAACTTTTTGTCATGTCATATGTTTGTTCTTTATTTATTTTTTTCGGAATTAGGAAATAGAAGTGCAATCCAAATTCAAATAAAATAAAAAAAAAAAGTCATATAGGTATATATAGGGCTAGCAGATGAATAGTGCAGACATTGTGAGTTCATTTCGCTCCATTAAGTTATCTTCATTGATACTTAATATAGTAATGGCGGTCATTAACTAGATAACAGATCAGACAGCTGGGGAATCGGCCAAGTTGGCGTCAAAATTAACGTCACGTGATCATCAGATGAAAACACAGAAATAAACATTTCATGAACTTCTGATTGACAGATATTTTATAAAATAAAACTTTGAAGAAAACCTCATTACAAATTGTAATGAAAAAGAAAAAAAAACTATTATAAACAATTGTGTGATGACGTCATACAACAGATGGCTACTGCGAGACATGGTAGGAGGCTAGGCAAACTGGACATTCAGTAGATAGACGGACTACTATCGTAAAGACGTGTGGATGGACATCGAGACTGGACATTGATAGCAAGCTAGAACCGGTCAAGCGAAACATCGTGAAACAGCTGGACACTGTCATTGAGGGTAGCGATCAAATTATTGACCTTGAAACTGTGTTTAGAGTATGTACTCAAGGTCAGACAGAGACGTCGACAATGACTGGGAAGATGATTGGGTGAATGGGTTACTACGAATGTTTCAGTTCAAAAGATCTGATACTGTAATAGTAAAGTAATGTTCCATATATGTATATTTATTGCAATCACAACTAGCCTCATTCAAATGCTCCGTATATGTATATTTATTGCAATCACAACTAGCCTCATTCAAATGCTCCGTATATGTATATTTATTGCAATCACAACTAGCCTCATTCTTATGTTCCGTATATGTATATTTATTGCAATCACAACTAGCATAATTCAAATGTAAATTTATTTTAAACTAATGAATGTGATGTATTTACTTGTAAATAGAATACAATATTTCTAATCAACTACGATTAATCTGCGAACTCTGAATTCCATGTATTTTACCAGCTAATATTCCGTTGTGCTCTAGAAACTTGTTCATGAAGATTTTCTCAAAGTATGGAGAATTCCCACTTCTGTAAGATGTGTTTCTCAATACATGTATTCATTCCAGATATTTTATCTAAACTCTTTGAGATTCCTTTTGTAAAATATAAAACAAGCTATTTCTGAGTAATATAAAACGCAAGGCATGCTTGTTATATTCCTGGAGAGGGGGAGATGACGACATGCGATGCCAATTCTGGGGGGGGGGCCCAAACATTTTTTTTTAAAGACACACAATATATTTATTTAGAAAGTGCAATCAGGTCACCAAGGGAGACAGTGGCTGCTTTATACACTATTTGTCTCCTTTGTGTGAGTGTGCGTGTGTGCTTTGGGGTAGGCGAGGGGAGGAGGGTCAAACATAGAAGAATGTGCATAGAAGTTAGTCTCCAGGCATACTGTGTGATGTCTGTGCCTTAGTCGTAATGTAGGATGTCCCAAAGGTAACTGACAATTGGGTCAATTGATAGGACCTCATGTCTCATTCTGGTTGGACTTTGTTGGTTCACCATTTAGTCCTCTGGATTGGTCAAGGACGCTCTCACTGGAATACATGTCTTGCTAATAGACCATTTAATAAAAACACTTTAACTGATTGATGAGGGACCCCCCCCCGGTCCAACACACAGATTAGCCCTGGGGCTAACCCCCCCCACCCGTCCAACACACAGATTAGCCCTGGGGCTAACCCCCCCCCCGTCCAACACACAGTTAGCCCCGGGGCTCATCGTGGTACTCAGGGTGACCTGTGGTCAATAAAACCTTGAACTATTCAAAACAAAATAGTTCTTTTCTCCTTGTAGAGTTTCACGACCTTTCATTTGGGCTGTGTTGATATGTATTGTTTAGAGGTGTTTGGCTGAAAGAATGTTTACCGTAATATTAGTCACATTTCATTTGACATTATTGTTTAGAAGTGTTTGGCTAAAAGAATGTTTACCGTAATATTAGTCAAATTTCGTTTGATATTATTGTTTAGAAGTGTTTGGCTGAAAGAATGTTTGCCGTAATATTAGTCACATTTCGTTTGATATTATTGTTTAGAAGTGTTTGGCTGAAAGAATGTTTACCGTAATATTAGTCACATTTCGTTTGATATTATTGTTTAGAAGTGTTTGGCTGAAAGAATGTTTACCGTAATATTAGCCAAATTTCGTTTGAAAAAAAAAAAGAAAAACGAATCAATTAAAGAACATATAATGACGTCATCAGTAACAAACTTCAGACAATTAACAGTGATATTGGCTGCTGCTTAAATTTTAACTAAAAATAATTTAAAAATGTCATTCAGGTGTGCGACAGATACAATTAATCTGCAATAATATTTAAATAATAACTTAAACAAACAATCTAAAAATAGCACACAAACAAACTTAACAAGATAGAAAATATTGTATCGGCATTATTTGTCTCCCCTAGTCCGGTACTCATGCGCGATAGCACCTCGTTGTGAAAGCCTCGCGCGGTCAGATGAAAAAATTCAATTAACGTCGCGATTGGCTAAATATGAGAAGTGAAAATTAAACCCCGTGGCACTCGACGCTTCATATTTTATTCATTTCCCTCGTAACGGACGTCCGTCCAGTGATTTCATTTCTTTATGACTAAGTTTTGTGTTCTCGGTGAGGAGGGGAGAAATAGTGGGGATTGTCTATCTATCTATCTATCTATCTATCTATCTATCTATCTATCTATCTATCTATCTATCTATCTATCTATCTATCTATCTATCTATCTATCTATCTATCTATCTATCTATCTATCTATCTATCTATCTATCTATCTATCTATCTATCTGTCTGTCTGTCTGTCTGTCTATCTATCTATCTATCTATCTATCATCTTTGCCTGACTATCTATTTGCCTCTAAGTCTGTCTAACTGTCTGTCTTTCTACTTAATCTAACCCTGTGTAAGGCTGTTTTCTGTCTCTGTCCATCTACTTATTAGTGGCTTTGTTACTTTGTGTTAAGGTTCATCTTTGTGTCTGTTAGATGACCATAGTTTGTCTATTTGTTTTTGGTTTGTCCATTAGTCTATCAAGATAATCATTCTAGAGATCATGATCTATCGAAACTATTGCATACTAAGTGCAGATAGAGTATTATTGTTTACTGATAAATCACAACATGAACCTAATTGATTTATTTATGGAATTAAAAATAAAATAAGAAAAACTATAGTGTGCTTTGTTGTTTACTTTTCAGCAGCGGTTACCATGACGACCGCAAACATGACGCCAAAGTTCAACACAACGACCGAGCATCTGACCGTGGTTGAAGGTGGGAGAGCGACTTTACCCTGCACGGTGGAGTCCATAGGTGACCAATCGGTCAGTTTACGTCCTGTCCTTGGGTTTTAGGGATGAATATTATAATGTATCTTGTTTCTAGCCAATTACACTGATGCATGCTTTTTGTGATCTCATTCAGGTGGAGAGAGAGAGAGAGAGAGAGAGAGAGACAGAGAGAGAGAGAGAGACAGAGAGAGAGAGAGAGAGAGACAGAGAGAGAGAGAGAGAGACAGAGAGAGAGAGAGAGAGAGAGAGAGATTTTTTCATAAATGCAGTAGACGCTCAATTATCCATAATCATCATAATGTTCAGAATCCTATGATTCACTTTTAGTTATCTTCATTCAATTACAAATACTTATTTGTTTTCAAAATTCAATGTTATTAAAAATAAATAAAGTAATAATTTACAGTATCCGGAAAATTCAAAGTCTGCATAGTTTCAACCGGATAGATGTATTCCTCAGTCATTATAAATAATGAAATAAATACTGATATTAAGGACAAGACATTTGACAAGACTTTATAGCAAAAATAAAAACGACTGATTGATTGAGGAATTGCGGTAAAAAAATAACGCAGTGGCTTCGAATACGACCGGGCGTGCTACGTATTTTTTTTTCGAGACACGACCAGCAAACTTTGATGACGTCAGTAAACATAATGAATGAGAACTCTTATTTACTGCAGACGTTGATGACGTCATTTGCTGTTAATAATCGGAGATAATTTTGTATTTGGCTTTAATTTTTTTCGGGTCTGTCCAAGCCTAATAAAGTCGGACGAATAAAACAAAAAAATATGCGCTAAATTAGCATCTATCGTAAACCCTCCCCCCCCCCCTCCAGAAAGCTAACACTCGTTAATTCGTCTCCGTCAGTATTTGGTTCAATTCTCGGATATAAATGCTTTCCCATCCCCTCTTTTTTCGTTTCTTAACCTTATTATTTAGCAAATTTGAAATATGTAGGCTTCTCTGAATTTTTTTAAGTGTGACGCAAAAATGATGGGAAGGAAAAGTTAGGTAATATTTAGGACTAGCGGTACCCTGCAAAGCCTTTGCAGGAAGATAGACTACTGTAAAGCCATTGCCGAACCTAGGATTTGGGGGGCCTTGCATTTTGACATTCGATACCATGACATGAGATTATGTACTATATATTTAATGTAAAAAATAATTTTGGGGTCTCCCTCAAGCTGGAGCCCGGCGGGACTTTCGATTTTGGACCCCCCCCCCCTCCTTGTTACGCCTCTGTGTTCAGCTTCGATACATATTTTCAAAATATTTTTTTTAGTTATGAAATAGTTAAAAAAAACCTAATTAGTTGTTGTTTCTTTTTCTTACAACATCCTAAAGGAAACATTATTTCAATTAAAAAAAATGTCAAAGAGATCTAATTAGTTACTTTTCATTAAAACAATTAAAAGGATACATTCTGAAAAAAAAACACAATTTAAAAAGTTATGTTTCTGTGAGGAATCGAACCCTGGACATAGTCAGCATAAACGTGAGTCTCGTTCAAACGGCTTAACCATTGTGCCAGCAGGACACACAAGCAATTACAATTTTAATGTATAATTAGAAAAAATTGCTCGTTCCCGCGAGAAGAAAATAACTTTAAATCATAAGAGTTCTATCTGTTTACTGACGTCATCAAAGTTTGCTGGTCGTGTCTCGAAAAAACGAAACACACCCGGTGTATTCAAGACACTGCTAAAATTAATACTAATAATCTTGTGTTTTCCAACATATCATTAGTAATTGTTTGTTAAGTTTCTATTTCAAGAAAGTTCATTTTTTAATGCACAGGATAATATAGGCAGAGGCAGAAGTAGAGGTGCATTGTCAAAAGCTCAAGGAAAGCCAAGAAGCTCAGGCGCTCAAAGCCAGTCACTTTCTGTCCAGATGAAAGTGATTTGACTGGGGAATTTTTGGGAGCCCTAAGCATGGGACACATGAGGGACGATTATATGAAATATGTTGAAACTCCTATTACACTAACGTAAAAATAAATGTGGTAGGTATGATTTAGTTATTAAAAAAATATGTGCATGTGAAAAATTACTATCTACACAAAGCTACTAGAAAAGTAAATTTTATTATTATACAGTGGTACCTCGACATTCAAGTGCCCTAACATACAAGATTTTTAGATATGGGCTGGTCAGGCTGCACACAACCCAGTTTACTGCGTTTTGCATTTTTCCACAACTCTGTGTTTGTTTTGTTGTTGAAGCATCTTTGATAAGCTGTGCTTTTGTGCTTTTTGTTCATTTACAGAACTTAATCACGTTTCTTGTTATAACCATGTGCCTATAGAAAGTGAGTGGATAAGTCAGTACTCAGAAGTAGCGGAAATCATAGAAAAACATGAATAAGGTGTGTGAGTGATTGACATGGCGAGGCAGTACGATCGCAGTACTTAAACTAGCTAAAGGCCTTTACAATAATTTCTAAGCTCTACACCTCCACCAGCATCTTTTGTATGATTAAGTCGGCGTAATTCCTAAGTAAATACACTTTTAAAAAACAGTTTATTTCTTTACTACATTCTCTTATAATATGTTTTTATACAATATTTTTCATTTATAAATACATTCTTCTTTATTCAAAAACGTAAAAAACAACTGGGGTGGCATTTTGGGGGCTGGAATGGATTAATGCGGTTTCATTAATTTCACTTGGGAAAATTGCTTTGAGATACGCGCAAATTGACATGTAAGCATCTTTACTGAACGAATTAAATTTGTCTTGAGGTACCACTGTATTTTGATTTACCCCATCTTCATAAAGTGTGAGCTCATTAATTGTTTTGTTTTATCTACTTTATACAAGGTTTTAATTATCAAGACCTTGATTTTATTATATCCTTATTCTTATGGCTTTAAAATTAGTCTTACTGTTTGCAAAATTATGTTGCTTAGTTGGATTATAGTCTAGTCTAAGAATGATATACTCATGGTCAGATTGTCATATATTTATTTAATGATTTCATAAGATTAGTTGTCAGATAGCTTCATATTAACTGATGCATTTTTTAAATGTCAGTTATTTATCTTAAATTATATGTTTTATCACAGGGAAAACTGGAGAAGAAATTCTACTTGCTGCCAACTACTTTAAATGCAACTTTGCAAAAGCATTTAAAATATACCAATATCATGTCAGCTTCAGTCCAGTAGAAGAAAATGTACGAAAAGGTTCTTTTTGATACAGAGTCTATCACATATCATAGGGGATGTGAAGCTGTTTGATGGTTCAACACTCTACCTTCAAAAGCTTTTGGACAAAAATGTAAGTATTATTTTAAAAGTTCAAAGAATCTATTCACAGTGTTAAAAATTATTTTAAACATGAGTATGATTGCATATAAAAATCTTATATAGGCTTTATTGCTGCTCAAAATAGCAGTATGGTTCAGTAATTTGAAAATGGAAAGTTAATAAAGCTATGTTATGTAAAATGTGATGATTTAATTTTTGAATTTTCTTCCAGCTTAATATACCCATAGCCAATTTTCAATTATGTCTTTAAATATTAAAATTTGTATTAGTGTCATGCTTAAGAAATGATCTTCCTTGCAAATTTTCATTTTTTTTATTTTATCTGATTGTGAACGGTAGTGTTACAGGCTTGTGTTGAATATCTAAAAAACATGCTCTACTGGTATGAAATCTCTTAGATCCTATAAACCACTAATGGGAAGGTTTTTATAAAGCCTTTATTCATCCCCACCATAGCGGATAGTACAATGACCTTTGGTGGCACCATGGGAGATATTTTCCTAACCTTTCACCTTGACCTGCAATATGAATCTGTCCTCATCAGAGTTTGAACAGGAACTTTTTAATGAAATATTAGCATGCAAATTTTATATAGGAGATTATTCAATTTGTATTTTATTTTTCAAAATTGTATTCACATTATCATTATCTCATTATCTTGATTTTTAGAGATCAAGAAAAAACCTACATGGTTTCATTCAAGGTGCTCAACCTTAAATTATCCAACACATTTCCTTAAAATAGTTTTAGAATTTAGAATATGATAGACCATTTGATTTATCTTTTAAATATATATATATATATATATATATATTATATATATATATATATATATATATATATTGTTTGTATAGGTTTGAATAACTTTGAAAAAATTTTAAGTGCTCAAAATGTAAAATCTTCCCACATTTCTGCTATCCTTATCTGTTCCCTTCTTTTCTTAACATTAAACCGTGCAGCACTATCTACTTTCCTAATGCTAGTTTTTTTTTCCTTTAATACCTTATTTTTCTGTTTCTGGCCCTGCCACTAATAACTAAAACGGATAAAAATTCCTTAAGAGCATTTGAACCCACATTTAACCCACCCACCCCTACACTAATAGATATCTTTAATCTAGATCTCGGAACAAAAATGTGTTGGGATACCTGTACAGAAAATTTAAGTTGATGCACTCATTAACATTATGGGTTCTTCCTTAAAGTCGGGCTCTATGGCAGTCTCCAGATGTTGAGAGATGATGTGGTTCTCCCACCCCTTTATTATTTTGCTCAGGTTAAGCTGGTGGAGATTGTACAGCTTTTGTGTGGTGTGAAGGAAATATGAGAAATAAATTGTCCCATCCCAGCATGACCAATGTCAGTAGCCAAAGAAGCTGAAATAGTTTACTATTTTATTGAATCAAATTTTTATGATTAGGTACTTGTATCACATTATGTACAGTGTACATTTAGAAAAAGAACTTAACTTTTAAGAACTACTAAGTGAAATAATATAAAAAGACTAACTTACCTTCAGTTCAGAAAAAATTCGGGCTCTATGGCAGTCTCCAGATGTTGAGAGACACAGCAAGTCTGATCTCACGGGCTCTAAGAGACTAAGTCTCAGCCCGCAGATAAAACTGAGAGAGTTCAAAGAGAGAGAGAGAGAGAGACAGAGAGAGAGAGAGAGAGAGAGAGACAGAGAGAGAGAGAGACAGAGAGAGAGAGAGAGACAGAGAGAGAGAGAGAGACAGAGAGAGAGAGAGAGAGAGACAGAGAGACACAGAGAGAGAGAGAGAGACAGAGAGAGAGACAGAGAGAGAGAGAGAGACAGAGAGAGAGAGAGAGACAGAGAGAGAGAGAGAGAGAGACAGAGAGAGAGAGAGAGAGACAGAGAGAGAGAGAGAGACAGAGAGAGAGAGAGAGAGAGAGAGAGATGTCTCAACAACATATATGCCCCCCTCCTCCCCAAGCTCAGTATTAAGCATGAATTACATCCGGGCAGTTATCTAAATACAATTCTCATGGTTTTTTCTGTGGCGCCCAATTCAAAAGCTTCTGATGACAAATATGGCGCCTGTAACACATGCTGGTACACATGAAAATATGACAGAATGACGTAATAAGTAGGGCACCGGGGTAGACTTTGAAAAAACCACCTTATTCCCAAGTACTAAAGTGTTAAAAAAATGTCGCCCTTTACTGTTGGCATACTTTGAGCTGTCCGGAAAGGACCCTTGTAATTACACTCGCCTAACAAAACCATTGCTGCTATGTTGTGCGAAACGTGCAGGGGAGCTAATGTCGGTGTCGAAACTTTTAGTCGGTGTCGGCAAACATCATCAAGGCAGTTCAACTTACACTTATAGGTCATAGGTCTAGTTTGGTTCTGGAGAGAATATTATTCCTTCTGAGTCTGTTGACCGAATCAACTTCAGCCCATCTCTGGTGATGAATGATATCAACTGTGCTAAATTAGCAGTTCATCTTATTTTGTGTGTGTGACTGTCCGTACGACTTCTATGCGAAACTGTCCGTACGACTTCTATGCGAAACTGTCCGTACGACTTCTGTGCGAAACTGTCCGTACGACTTCTATGCGAAACTGCTAATTTAAACAATTATGATAACACTGATATACACATTTTAATTTTTTGAAAACTGTAGACATGTAAATATGTGTGATTCTACCAGAGGCTGTAACTTGACACTGTAACTTCCTGGGGTGAATTCTTCTCTTGGTGGCCACACTTTCTAGGCATAATGCTCAGAGTCTGCACTGCTATCACAGAGGCACAAAAAATATGGAAATTTTGCATACCCTCCTTGGAGCCCTAATAAGATGGCTATGACCTTTAAATCCCCACATATCAACCACTACTGCTGGTCATAATTTAAAGAACTGAGCAACAGTTTCATGTTTTCATACCTCTCTTTCAGTGTTACATGAGTGTGCCACTAGAAGTGATGATACCGTGTTTCCATTAAATAGCATCCGTTTTACAGCATGATGTGTCTCAACAGTTTCACAGCATGATGTGTTTCAACAGTTTTACAGCATGATGTATATGATTACTTTATAAGTGTGATGATTGACTTTGAAGTATTGCTTGATTCCTATACAGTGTTCTCTACAAGGAGAAACTATTATTTCATTCACAACTTTATTTGTATTACCACTTTTGTACACATCTCTACTAAATGTTATTTTCAAAGTATTTCTCTACTCAATGGATGGGTTTTATTACTTTAAAGTAATTCTTTTGAAAACTATGTACTTGCACATTGGGTACTTGTATCGAAACTTGTATTTGCATGGTCAGTACTGATTTATATCAGATCTTCCAGCTTCAAATAGGTCTCTGAAATAAGCCGGATAATAAAAGCTACTGGGCATGGAACTAGCCACGTGATCCTTGACAATGTTTAGCTTCGAAATAAATGAGACTTCGTATAATTCTGCTAGCTGTCAGGATGTATTGAAATTTTCCTTGCAATAAAATTAGAAATTAAAAAAAAATATTCCTTTTGAAATACAAAAACTCTTGTATCTATTATTTTATTTATCTATTGTGTATCTATTGTGTATCTATTGTGTATCTATCTATTGTGTATCTATTGTGTATCTATTGTGTATCTATTGTGTATCTATTGTGTATCTATTGCATTATTTTGTTTCACGATAGAGGCAGTGACCTCACTGTCTAGTTAGCTATACGTTTGGGCACATCTCTATAACTATTGGGCACATCTCTATAACTATTGGGCACATCTCTATAACTATCGGACACCTGTCTCTCTCTATCGGACACCTGTCTAACTCTATCGGACACCTGTCTAACTCTATCGGGCACCTCTCTTTTACTATCGGACACCTTTCTGAAGAATGCCTTACTTATCTGTTGATCCTACAATGACTATTGGAAAAATGTTTGTTGCGTCCTTCTGCACCTACATCATACCAGGAACTGTAAAGCCGATGAGACTTCACGGAAGATTGCTCTGACTGTAGTTGTTGTAACTGTAGTTGTTTAGACTGTAGTTTCTGTGACTGTAGTTGTTGTGACTGTAGTTTCTGTGACTGTAGTTGTTGTGACTGTAGTTGCTGTGACTGTAGTTGCTGTGACTGTAGTTGATGTGACTGTAGTTGTTGTGACTGTAGTTGCTGTGACTGTAGTTGCTGTGACTGTAGTTGCTGTGACTGTAGTTGTTGTGACTGTAGTTGTTGTGACTGTAGTTGTTGTGACTGTAGTTGTTGTGACTGTAGTTTCTGTGACTGTAGTTGCTGTGACTGTAGTTGTTGTGACTGTAGTTGATGTGACTGTAGTTGTTGTGACTGTAGTTGCTGTGACTGTAGTTGTTGTGACTGTAGTTGATGTGACTGTAGTTGTTGTGACTGTAGTTGTTGTGACTGTAGTTGCTGGGACTGTAGTTGTTGTGACTGTAGTTGTTGTGACTGTAGTTGTTGTGACTGTAGTAGCTGTGACTGTAGTTGCTGGGACTTAAATCCACGGCATGTACCACGCTGATTTGGCTGACCAACACCGCGACACCTCATGTTTTCGTCCCTAAATGTATGAGTTGTTTATATCTTACATCCTATACACGGGGCGGTGTTTACATTGCCGTTCTTTCATCTCTATCATAGCCGATAGTGCAATGGCCATGGAAGCACCGTGTCAGACACGAATAGGTGATGGGTTCACATCGGGAAGTAAACTCGCAACCCACCTCTTATAGACCGGGCTAAAGCGTGCTGATCCGGCTCACTAATCACAAGCACTCCGTTATAACCTTCACCTTGACAACTAAACCCTTAATGGAAGGTATTCCATATAATAATTTCTGTAGCTCTATTCTAAAAATAAGAATTGTATCGAATAATTATTAATACATCTTTTTGTTAATCTGACATGGCTCCATACATCATAATAGACTGTAACGTACAATTAAACGTTCTGAAAAAAAATATGGGATACAAATGAAATGTTTTTAATTTTCGTTTTGTTGTTTTTATGTTGAATTATTTCTGGTAACGTTTCAGGCCGCGACATGTCACAGACAAAATGTTTTTGTATTAAAATGAAAAGATCAAGTGACTAGTCGTATAGTATTTATTTGAACATCGACACACAAAGTATATCTCTAAACATTAGGTGGTAATGTAGTGTTTAACATATGACAACAGCTACATAAAAAGTATATCTCTAAACATTAGGTGGTGATGTAGTGTTTAACATATGACAATAGCTACATACAAAGTATATCTCCAAACATTAGGTGGTGATGTAGTGTTATAACATATGACAACAGCTACACACAAAGTATATCTCTAAACATTGGTGTTGATGTACTGTTTGTTATAACATATGACAACAGCTACATACAAAGTATATCTCTAAACATTGGTGTTGATGTACTGTTTGTTATAACATATGACAACAGCTACATACAAAGTATATCTCTAAACATTGGTGTTGATGTACTGTTTGTTATAACATATGACAACAGCTACATACAAAGTATATCTCTAAACATTGGTGTTGATGTACTGTTTGTTATAACATATGACAACAGCTACATAAAAAGTATATCTCTAAACATTGGTGTTAATGTACTGTTATGACATATGACAACAGCAGACGAACGCCCTGTGTATGACGCACTAGTCTAACTAGTCAGACTTTGTCTCAGCATGCCCAGGCTGAAATGTTTTCTCAGATTGTAAATGTTTTTATCTGAGCTCTACTCATCTAATTTCCTTGTTTGTAATTTCTTCATCTAAATTCATAGTTAATCGATCTACATTTCAAGACACAAGCTGCCAGTCTGAATTATAAATACCTGTTTATAAATATTTATGTTTACCGGATAAATTTCTATAGCTCTAACTTCCTATCACTCAATGTTCATCTTTCTTAGTAATTAATTGTCCATGGCCTATGTAAAAAATGTTTATGTGAAATAATTTATCAAGACATGAATATTATAGTGATTCTAGTTTTGTGATTTTAAACTTCTAGTTTTATTAATAAAAAAAAAACATCTCTTGATACAAATAATATTCTAACCTACATGTGACGTCAAATAGGTTAGGTATTAAAAGGTTAAGTTTTGTTTACTAACTCTTTTAGATAACTTAATGCCAAACGCATATGATTGATATACTATTAAATTTATATATAGTTGAGCTTTAAATATTCGAAGTTTATTTATAATTCCACGGTGATTTTTCGATTTTTGCATTTTTATTTTTTTTTATTAAAATTTTTTAATTAATACTCGAAAAATATGACATTCAAAAACTAAAAAAATACTAATAAAAAATGTAAAATATATTTTTTTACGTGAATGTTACAATCACAAAGATTGTTACAATAATTTCATTTATTATTGAAAGATTAAAACTTGTATCACTTATCAAATTTATTTAAAGATTTTAAATATTTCTCAGTATCTAATACATTATCCCTAGTTTCTATTTTAGTTCTAATACTTTCTCTTTAAATATATTCATTTCCTGTAAATAGCTTTTGTTCTAATATTCAGGGTAATGGATGAAAAATAATAATCGAACAATAAAACATGTTTTATTTGCTTTGTGTATTAATAAATACAAATAGATTATTTTATGTTCAATGCATGTTTATTATAAATCCAGCACTGATAAATACTTCTCTTACTGTATAACTGATAAAAAGTTCTCTTGCTGTATAACTAATATACATTTCTCTTACTGTATAACTGATATAAACTTCTCTTACTGTATAACTGATATAAACTTCTCTTACGGTGTAACTGATATACATTTCTCTTACTGTATAACTAATATACGTTTCTCTCACTGTATAACTGATATAAACTTCTCTTACAGTATAACTGATATACATTTCTCTTACTGTATAACTGATATAAACTTCTCTTACTGTATAACTAATTTACATTTCTCTCACTGTATAACTGATATAAACTTCTCTTACTGTATAATTAATATACATTTCTCTTACTGTATAACTGATATAAACTTCTCTTACTGTATAACTAATATACATTTCTTTTACTGTATAACTGATATACATTTCTCTTACTGTATAACTGATATAAACTTCTCTTACTGTATAACTAATATACATTTCTCTTACTGTATAACTGATATAAACTTCTCTTACTGTATAACTGATATAAACTTCTCTTACTGTATAACTAATATACATTTCTTTTACTGTATAACTGATATACATTTCTCTTACTGTATAACTGATATAAACTTCTCTTACTGTATAACTAATATACATTTCTCTTACTGTATAACTGATATAAACTTCTCTTACTGTATAACTGATATAAACTTCTCTTACTGTATAACTAATTTACATTTCTCTCACTGTATAACTGATATAAACTTCTCTTACTGTATACCTAATATATATTTCTTACTGTATAACTGATATACGTTTCTCTTACTGTATAATTGATATAAACTTCTCTTACTGTATAACTAATATACATTTCTCTCACTGTATAACTGATATAAACTTCTCTTAATGTATAAAAAATGTGTGTATGATCTAAGACAAATGAAATATATGTGTATATATATATATATATATATATATATATATATTGTGTGTGTGTGTGTTTATATTTTACTAAAGACTATTTTTAAAATTTCCTTTATTTAATTTTTTTTTATTTTATACTTCTAACTAATTATCACGTTTTTGTTTGTATAGTTAATATTAAATAATAAGTAATATAGCTAATATTAAGTAATACTAATATAGCTAATATTAAATAATATAGCTAATATTAAATAATAAGTAATAAAGCAAATATTAAATAATGCTAATACAGCTAATATTAAATAATAAGTAATATAGCTCTTATTAAAGAATACGTAATATAGCTAGTATGAGATCGAAAGACTAAAAAAGCTAATTATTTTATTAATATATTTTATACTTTATATTGTTACAAGAAGTTTATTTAAAATATTTTTTAAAAGCGCCCCAGACTAGAGGGCTGCACGGGAGTCAAAATCACATCCAGTCCCACCCACTCCTGCGTTTTCAAAACCAGTCCCACCCGCTCCCAAAAGAAATTCCCCCCAGTCCCACCCGTTCCCGCGAAAATTTTTCCCAACCCCACCCGCTCCCATCAAAAAAATATTCTATAACTCATAAATAATGGTTTAAAAATTTGTTTATAGAAATCCTCTCGAAAAACATACATGAAAAACATTTAAGATAATAGGTAAAATAAACAGTTCTACAATGTAAAGTCCATGTAAACAGCGAAGAATTTGTCTATTTACTCCTTGTTCGTTGCTTAGTGTATGCAGCTCTTTGAATTTTTTTTCTAGGAGCGTCACCTGGTCGTCATTGTTAGCCCTACTAGACTGTCCGACGTCGCCTCTCGGTCTTCACACCTTTGCTGTCTACTATTCTATTGTTTCCCCACCTTGTCCTAAGTCGTCTGTCACCTTGTCACCTTTATTGGTATTACTCCTATATCTTAGATATCTATTATATTAAACCGTTGAAGGGGATAGTCTCTGTCTCTACATCTACTCTAGCTCGTCACAATAAGTATCATTATTATATTGAAACTAATTAATATTGGGGGTGGGGGTAAGTGTTTTTTCGTGTCAACTTTACAAAAATGACGATTTTCAACCTTCGGTAGTATGAAAATTAACCTATCTAACCTAGTCGCAAATGGTATCGCCTGAATCGTCAAAATGTGTAAGTTATATTATTGCTAATGACGTTTTGACCTAAATACCAAGAATGTCAAGGAAAGGCCCTGAACTAGGTGTGCATCATACATAACACATCATCCCAAGATCATCCGTGCGATTTGATTGATTCATCAGAAGTCTGCGAGAGTCCCACTCAAACAAAACCCAAACCCACGGGACTCCCGCAAAAACAAAACCAATCCCATGGAACTCCCGATAAATTTATTTCCAATCCCGCGGGACTCCCGCGAATCCTAATCCCGTGCAGCTCTCTACCCCAGACTAAACATTTTTCCAGAAGTCTGCACTTAAATGAACGGTGCAGTTACGGCAGCATAATCTATCTCAACTCTTTCAATATTTATGTAAACATTATCAACAAAGTAATAAGCATCGAAATCCATAAGAATAAAATTGACTCGAACTATTTCAAAAACTGTCATCGAGAATACACAATTGTTAAACTTTTGATCGATTGGACTTAGCTGGAATTAAATTCATATTTCCCAATCTCCAGTATAGAAACTTAACCTCGTCTGAAAAAACAAGTTAAAATAAAAGTCTTAAAATACACATCCACTAGAAATACAAAACTCAAATACTAACAAGAGTCAAATCAGCAAGTAAAAAAAAAACTAAAAACAGTCTTCATTAATCAAAATTAAAAATTGCATGAGGTATGACAATGTGGTGTAGTGTAGATTTGAGCTCTGACCATCTATATCACGTGGTTTGTCATCAATAGCACCAACAGTTCCACCAGGTGAAGCCAAAATATCTGTAGAAGAGAAATACACATTCATTGATCAACAAATACAAATTATTTTATTCCATAATAAACTCAGAACATTCTCAATATTAGGCAAACAAATTTTAAACTAAGACATACATCTGAAGATTAGGCGTGTGAGTATTAGAAGTGACCAACAGAGATGTTCCAAGTACTGTCCAACAGAAATGTTCCAAGTACTGACCAACAGAGATGTTCCAAGTCCTGACCAACAAAGATGTTTCAAGTACTGACCAACAGAGATGTTCCAAGTACTGACCAACAAAGATGTTTCTAGTACTGACCAACAGAGATGTTCCAAGTACTGACCAACAAAGATGTTCCAAGTATTGACCAAACAGAAATGTTCCACGTACTGACCATAAAAGTAGAATTAAGAATACAAGTACAAAATATTAAAATAATTGCAAGTAAGACTGTAAGTAAAAATTACACAAAGTGTTAGTTAGAGTACAAGTACTCAAAAATGTACTCAAGTAGTACTTGAATACCGCTACTTAGTAAGCAAGTACCATCTACCCCTTCTCTGATAACCATTATGTATTACAAGCAGAGGCGTATTTACCAAAACTGTGACCCTAGGCGCATTACCAATTTGGGGCCCCCTTGCCTATAAGGCATTTAAAAATGATCAGAATACAACAATAATCACAACACTCATGTATTATTTAACATGCATACTACATAGTTATGCATACTAGCTAGAACTTACAATTGTCAGTTTACTACAGTTATATAACTTTTTTCCTGCTCTTCAATTTCGAGAACGTGTCAATGTGCGCATTGAAATCGTATTCTAATGTCTCCTTTGATTCAATGCATAAAATAGACAAATCTACCAGCCTACATTGGCTGATGGAATTCCGCAAGTAATTCTTGATCCTTTTCAACACAGAAAATGACCGTTCTCCAGTTGCGTTTGATATAGAAATGGTGAGAACGATTCTTAGAAGGGTTTCCACATTGGGAAATGTACATTGTAGTCCACCCACTGCTATAATCTGGTACATCTCTACCGCAGATTTAGCGCCTTCTTCTTTAGCGAAATGCAAAAACTGTTTGATTTCATCGGCAGTGGTATCAGAATAAACATCGTCTTTGTATTCTTCGATCAAGGCCGAGATATTTGTGTTCAAGTCATCTACCTTGTCCTTGAAAAATAGACTGAACAAATAATTTATACCTTTGCATGCTTCTATTCTGTGATCAAGTTCCGTGATCAATTTATCACAATTGGCGTTTACTGTGTTAACAATAAAATTATCACGACCTTTAAAATAACTTCCGGTTCTTTGCTTTCGTCAGAAAACGGTTTTCGCTTCTTCTTGCGGCTCACTTCATCTTGATATTTACAGTCTTTGAGATCCTCGTTCATAAGCAATGCTGCTCGCTCTTTAATACGAGTGAAATCGTTTTGGACTTCGTTGTTAATAAATAGCTTCAGTGATTCTAGAAGATTTACACCAGCATCAAGATATAAATTTGAATTTTGCAGGGATTTGCTGGTTGCATTCATCCGCTATAAAATTGTATCTCAAAGAACAGTCATCAATGCAATTTCAAAAAGATCCATTTTATTAGCAAGAGCGTTAGACTCATTTCTTACAGCTGCCTTCTGATCACGATCTTTGGCTGCTTGAAGAAGAGCTTCCTGAATACCAATTTAGTTCTGATGCAATGCAAACACTGCATCCGCTCTAGCTGACCATCTTGTGTCCGAAACTTTCTTTATGGTGCATCCATTTTTTACTAGATGACTTTTAAGGATGTTCCACCTGTGTGTGGATGCTGAGAACCAAACATAAACATGTTGAATAAAGTCAAAGTATGATACTGCTGAAAGCGACGATTCTGCAGCCGCATTACCAACTAGATTCAAGCTATGGCTGGAGCATGGAATGTAAACAGCATTGGGACTGTGTGCCGTGATTCGAGCCTGCAAGCCCGAGTATCTGCCAGACATATTAGAAGCATTGTCGTAGCTCTGTCCCCTGCATTTTGTGATATCTAATCCCCAGTTCTTCAAAACGTCTAGTATCGCTTGTTCCAGATTTTGAGCGTAATGAGCATAGATGTCAACAAAAGTTAAAAATCGTTCTTTAATTTCACCATCAATGAGAACATATCTGAGTATCACAGTTAGCTGGTCCACGTGGCTAACATCAGGTGTTGAATCAACAAGCAAAGAGAAATATATCGATTTCTTTACTTCTGATATAAACTGATCTCTGACAGCATTGCCCATTATTTTAATAAATTCGTCACAAGTAGCATGTGATAAAAAACTGACAGAACCATTTCCCTTGTTACCGTACCATGCAATATGATTTGCTAAGAAAGGGTCAAATTTTGACAAGTAATTCAAGCAACTGGTAAAATTACCATCATTGTTGGCATGACCACGAAAGGCCAAGCCTTCAGAGGAAAGAAACTGTACAGTTGCTACAATCCTTCGTAGAACTTCTCTCCAGTATTGCCTGACATCATCTGTTTGGCCATCTGTTCGTCAATACGCCCTTTTGCGTTCAAGCGTTTAGCGAAAGTGCACATTGCTTGAACTTGGCCATACGAATTCTCATGTTCAGAAATTTTGGCGGCAATATTTTTCCAATCAGAACACCCGTTTCTTGAAAATTGACTAGCTTAATTCGGAAACAGTTTGCAAACGTAACAATACACGCTTCCACTAGTTTCACTGAACACTAACCATTCACGTCTTTCTTTTTGGCCATTCGCCTTGTTTAAGTAAAAGTTATGTTCAGACAAATGACGAAAATATTTTCTGCCACGATCTGTCATCAACATGCCAGCGCGTGAAAGGTCGCCAACATTTTTTGGTTTGAAATCCAAAACATAATTACGCATGGTTTCTGTCCAATTCGCTGGCCACATAGCAATATCTGTCAAAATTTCACCACATTTGTTATCATTAACAGTTTCACTACTTACGACCTCCGGTATAGGACCTTCAGCCGGCTGTTCAGGTTCTGGCAAGTCTGTTGGCTCGGGCTCAGAATCCATCCATACTGGCTGTTGCCGAGACGACTGGATTTGGATCATTAGCTGTTATTTATGTTTGAGTTGTTTCTGATGGTGGGATTACCGGTCGTTTCGCTAAAAATGTCAGCAAGGCGCCTTCGTTTTTCGCATCTTCTGCTTTTCTTTTCTTTTGGATATCACGCTTTTTTTGCACCTGAGGGATATTGTCTCATAGACATAGTTTTAATGAAACGAGTGTGTCGCAATCAGCTACAACAGTGAAGGAAAAATGATCAATGATCATTCATCCACACAAAGCGTAGTGGGTAGCAAGAACAAAATTATCAAAATAGTGTAATAAACTATAAGTTTGAATTAGAATTATTAATTAAAATCTGTGACGTAAGGTGCGCCAACTACTGGTACGTACCGTACGTTACTTGTCACTTCGAACACTAGCGCCAACTTTATTAATACGTCACAGCAAGCAAGACAGAGTCAACCACGTTCGACAACTCGCATTGTTTACCAGTCTGAAAGACTATTTATAGATTTGTGGAATTCCCAAAACCCTTACAGCAAGCCTGTTTTTTTTCATTACTTTTATAAAACTAGGTTTTTGGGGCCCCTAAATTATCTGGGGCCCTAGGCGCGCGCGTAGTGCGCCTAGGCCTAAATTCGCCACTGATTACCAGTAAGTTTCATTTCTATTTTTTAATTAAAACCAGTTTACATAGAACGAACGAGACATGGTTTATGACCCTGGCAAGTCGAGGCTTGGAATGTGCCTGGTATGCCCTTAGACCCACTTGAGTATCAGGAGTGGCGTAAATATCTGGGGCAGTCGATCGCTCTACCACAGTGACACAACGCTCGTCCTATTTAAGATGTGGGAAATCTGTGAGAATTAATTCATATATTAAAAGAGAAAAATTTTTCGAAATCTGAATTTGAAATTCAAAAGATTTCATACTGATTCAGTTCATATTCTGAGGTTCATGGCACTAAAAATCCGTCTCTATGAAAGGGCTATTTCCATTGGTCGCAATTAGGTCGTCACAAGGGGATGCAACCCGAAAATAAGTCAGGTTCCTGCCTTATTGGCCCCATCAGGTACATTAATTTTCTATCAAATGACTTGGCAGTTGATGGTTGGGTGTGATCAGAGGGCCCATTTTGATGGTTGGGTGTAATCAGAAGACCCCAGTTGGTGGATATTGTCAGCGCGCGGCGTCCAAGATCTGTAGGCGGCAGATCGCCAATTATATTTTAGTAAATGTACAAGTATTTTTTATCATAGACGGGCTACCGAACGTAATTATTTCACTAATTGCCAATGGCAATCTTGATGCTGTTATTCACATCTCACTTGACTTGTGTAAACAAAATAATACAAAGGAAATAACAATTCTATTTGTTTTAACCCAGAGAAGAGATGAGTGGACAGACCACCGGACGGCACATAGTGGACCGTGTCCAGCCGTATACATCGTCCAATTCAGATCAAGTTATCCAAATATTCGAAAGTTGCCGTCTCGGAATACATTGCACACAAGACATCAGCAGAATGTCCAGTCCATAGCAGGCAGACCCGAACCACTGTATCATAGGACCTCGTTGGGAGGGGCAAATTTGGATTCTGTCGAAGTAAGAGCTCGTTGTAACCTGTCAGCTAGACAGCAGATACCCACTAACACAGTATAAAGTGGCCCCACTTATAATACATGTAATGAATAAAGCGAACTTTAATTTTGGGACCTAAATATTGGAAGAAAAAAATGGTGGTGAATTTTTTTCTCTCATCCTGTAAACCACTAATTTTGTATAGTGCCTTCTTTCATCCCCACCAGCATAGTGCAATAACCATGTAGGCGACTGAGCTACAGCATGGCAAATCCGACTCACTTTCAAAGTATTACCTAGCATCCCATAATGTTATTAAGAACATTTTAGACCCAAAGCTCTTAAAGAAAAAGTGTGTCTTATATAGGATAAAATGTAGCGGTAACATTTTTAATGGCATTATCAAACATTTTAAAATGTGTAGATTTTTTAAATTATTTCTTAATAAATAAATCTAATAATTCCCCTTTTTTAAAGTAAATCATGGCTTAAATACTATCATCATCATGTTTCCTTTTAGTTCCTTGTGGAACATAGGGCCTCTGTGAAAGCTCGGCACTTGTCACGATCTCTAGCAAGTTTTTGAAGCTCTTCCCAGCTCTTCCCTGATCGCCCGGTCTCATCTAGTATACTGCGTCTCCATGTGCGCTTGGGTCTTCCTCTGTGACGTTTGCCTTGAGGATTCCAGTCTAAGGCCTGCCTGGTTTTGTTGTTTGTATCTTTTCTAAGAGTGTGTCCAATCCATTTCCACTTTCTCTCTAGAATTTGTTGCACAATGGATCTCTGTCCACACTTCTCCCACAATTTGGTGTTCTCTAACTTGTCATACCACTTTACTTTCATTATGTTCCTTAGACATCTGTTGATGAAGGTCTGTAGTCGATTACTTGTTGTCTCTGTTGTTTTTCAAGTTTCAGACCCATAGAGTAGGACAGATTTCACATTGGTGTTAAAGATTCTTAATTTGGTTTTAGAAGAAATGTATGTGGATCCCCAGACGGCTGCCAGGTTTATTCTACGTTCTATGTCTTCGTCTGTTCCTCCTGTTATACTGACCACACTCCCTAGGTATACAAAGTTTTCTACCTGTTGTAGACTTTGATTCCCTACTTCTATTGTGCCATCTTGTTGTTGGTTGATTTTCAGAATCTTTGTTTTTTGCTGGTTTATCTTGAGACCAACTCTCTGTCCAGTACTATCCAGGGCTGAGACTTTCTCTTGCATGTCTTGTAATTTGTGGGACAGTATGGCCAGGTCGTCTGCGAACTCTAAGTCTTCTAGCCTCTTCACCAGGTTCCACTGGATTCCTTTACCAGAGTCAGCATAAGCCTCTCTGGTTACCCAGTCTAGAACCAGAAGAAACAGAAGTGGTGAAAGGAGGCATCCCTGCTTGACTCCAGTTGTAATGCTGAATTCCTCTGATACTCTACCATTGTGTACTACTTGGCATGTGAAGTTTAAGTAGAGGTTTTTAATGATGGTTATTATCTTGGTTGGTATCCCATAGTGCCTCATGATTGTCCACATTGTCTCTCTGTCAATACTATCGAAGGCCTTTTCAAAGTCTACAAATGTGACATAGAGAGGGCATTGCCATTCAATAGTTTGTTCAATGATGATACGTAGAGTGGCAATCTGGTCAATGCATGACCTTCCTCTTCTGAACCCAGCCTGTTCCTCTCTTAGGAGGCTGTCGCAAGCTTCTTTTATTCTGGTGAGTAGTATTCTGCTAAATACTTTGCTTGGCACTGAGAGTAGGGTGATTCCTCGCCATTTATCACATTGTGATAGATCTCCTTTCTTTGGGATCTTGATCAGTAGGCCTTTTTTCCATTCTGCAGGAGGAGTTTCGGTTGACCAAATTTTATTAAATATATTATAAAGTTGGTTAACAATTCCAGTTCCTCCTTCTTTTAGGACTTCGGGTGGTATATTGTCGGTGCCTGCTGCTTTACCTGTCTTCATTTGGCGTAGTGCCTTCCATATTTCTTCTTTGGATATCTCTTCTATGTTTATATTCAGTGTTTTACCTGTAATAAGGACAGGTGGATTCAGAGGGGTTGGTCTGTTCAGCATTTCCTGGAAATATTCTTTCCATCTCTTAAGTTGATCATCAATGGAAGAGAGGAGCTTGCCTTGTTTGTCTCGTACTGGTACGTGATAATTTGATTTCTTGCCACTCAGGATTTTAGTGATTTTGTACAGCTGTTTCATGTCATTCTTCTCTTCTGCTTGTTCTGCCATTCTATTGTAGAAGGTTCTTTTATCCTTTCTGAGCATTTTTGAGACTGCTTTTGAGGTTGTGTTGTATTCTTGTTGGGTGAGCTGTTTATGCCTCCTTGTTTTTGCTTGGTTTACCATTTGTTTTGCCCGTTTCCTGTCTTCGATTTTTTTCCATGTCTCTTCTTTTATACAGTGCTTTTTGTTTTCCTGTGTTGGGCTTAATATTTCTTTGCATGTCCTTATGATGGTGTCTTTGAAGTTGTTCCAGGTTTTGTCTATGTCATCCTCTGTGTCATCTGGTTGTAGGGCAGAAAATCTGTTTTGGAGTGTGACTTGAAATTCATTTCTCTTTTGTTCTTGCTGAAGTTTTTCTAAGTCAAATCTTATTCTCCCACTGGCTTTTCTCCTTTGTTTGGCTAGTTTTATTTTGAGCTTGGCTACAACCAGGTGGTGGTCCGATCCAATGTCTGCTCCTCTTTTGGCTCTTACATCTTGTAATGTACTCCTCCATGTACAACGTATTGCAATGTGGTCGATTTGATTCTCTGTTTGTTGGTCTGATGAGATCCATGTTGCCTTGTGACAGTTTTTGTGAGGGAAAATGCTACCACCTATAACCAGTTCGTTGTTGGTACAGAAGTTGGTGAACAACTCTCCATTTTCATTTAGGTTGCCCATTCCATGCATGCCCATTGTCTTTTCTTTTCCCTTGTTATTGTTTCCAATTTTGGCATTCATATCTCCCATGAGTATCAATATGTCTCTTTTGGGTATTTTGTCGACTGTACACTGCAGTTGTTCGTAGAAGGTAGCCTTGTCCTCTTCGTGTGAAGGATTTGTTGAAGCATAGCACATGATGATGTGGACGTTTTTAAGCCTGGACAGGAACTTGGCTCTAATTATTCTTTCAGAAACGGGTTCCCATTCAAGGAGGCTATAAAAGGCCTCTTTCTTTAACAGAAATGCCACTCCATTTTCGTGGTTATCATCTTCATTTTCTTTCCCAGAGAAGAGCATTGTTTCGCCTGACTGTAGTCTAGTTTCCCCGAAGGTGTTCCACCTGACTTCGCTTAAGCCCAGTATTTGTAGTTTGTAGCTGGACATCTCTTTTGCAACTTGGGCGCATCTCCCTGGTTCTAAGAGAGTTCGGACATTCTAGGTTCCCAGTATGAATGGTGTTTTTTGGATTAGGAAGGCTTTTGTTTTCATTGGTTTGAGCAGAGTAGTCGGCCATGTAGGATTCTGATGAATTTCCCCACATGACTTCATTAATCTCCTTTGTGGAGCTCTGCTCTCTCCTCTGACTGTGTTTTCTGGCTTGTCTTTCCTTTTGGTTTCTATAACGAGTTTTTTTTCCATGGCTGGGTTGTTGGCTCTCTTTCAGCTCTCTGGATAGCTGCCTTGCATTTCGGGCAAGGTTCCCTAGCCTTTGTGGATCCCTCCACTTCCTGTAAGGCAACAGGTTTTGCTGATTTTGGTCCGCCCCGGGTATTTGATTTCCCCGGTACCTACCTCTGGTGGGCATTCCCCTATCCGCCACCTGGGGAGGCGCTCGATGGAAGATCAGCAACTCCACACGAGGTATAAAGGTCTACAAATGGGTAATTCATTACCTGCAATATTTTCACTATTCTATGACAAATTATTTTAAATATTAAACATTTTTTGAACTTTAAAAATAAGCTTAAATATTCAATCTTGTAAAAAGTCATCAGTTTAAATAAAAACACAGCTGGTTTTACTGTGTATTTTTGTTAAGACTACTGGTTTAACTGGTATTAATATCAGCCTGATTGTAATCAATGTGTTAAATCCGTTTATATGAAAACAAATATAGCAAAAATGGAAGTTTCATTCAAAAAATAAATCTGAATGGCAGTTTAGCATTTAAAATAATTACTTAGCAAATTTATTCAGTAGTTTTTGTTTATTTAATTATTGATATCATCAGCCGCTGATAGCAGTTTGTCAGCAAAATTTAGTATATCACCGGCTGCTCCCAGTGGCCTGTGGTGCTGAATGTGTTAATACACTAGTCAGAAAAATGGAATGTTAAGTCTATTAGTTGATTTGTTGCTATAGGTCTGAATGTTGTCGATATGCTTTAAATGCCCAATATATTGACTGGGTTGAGCTTTCGTTCTGAGCTTGTCCAGGCTTGCTCAAGCCAGTGCACCAGCAGTTACTTATATCCTCAGTGGTGCCTCTATGGCCATTGCAACTTTTGATGGACTTGTAGAAAGGACACTTTAGAAACTTTCAGCATTATTTATAGGATCAAAAGGTATTATCTTATCTTTACTGGGACATTATGCACTCTTGATAAAGCAGTAGACCATAAAGGTAACCCTTGTGATATACAAAATAGGTCTAACTGGGACAGGTTAACAGATGGTCTCACAGTACAGTAAGATGAGGTCAGCTCTCTTTGGACAGTCCATAGGATATTCTTGGATTATTTCTTTTTATAACATTTTAAATTTGTTATAAAAATGTTTTTTTTTGTCTAGCATTATATGTGTTTTTATTATTTATATTTTTCAGATTTAAAATAGTTTATACACTTGTTCTTACTTCAACATCTTTAATGTCGACTTTGGTAGTTCACAATACAGGTATGTTTTGATACTTAAGGAAGCTTTTTTTATAGACTGTAACTTACTTCTAATAAATATCTACATCCAGTGAGTTTCTAACTCTAATACAAAAGTTTTATTTCAGATGTAAAAAGCCTTGGTTTTACTTGCCTGCTACACACATATTTAAGAGTTGCAGATATAAAACATGTAGCTATTGAAGGGCTGAAGGGACTTGCTTATATAGACAAGGTATTTAAATGTTACTATTTTACTAATTTCTCTCATTTAGCTATGATATTGCATGTATTTTGTTTAGAAAATTGCTGCAATTGTTTCTACAAGCCCACAAGAGCCATAGGGGCAGGACAAGTGTAGGACTCATCTGTTTCTGAAGCTACAGCATATTAAGGGATTGTGTGGCTAGCACAACTTCCCCAACCAAAGTCAGTTAGCCATTTAAAGCTAAGTAGACTTAGGGAAGTTTCAACTTAGTTTAGTCCTGAGGACCTGGACAAATTTACTTGTTTCTCACTGTGGATTGAACCCGAGACTCTCACACATTTTTTTTAAGGAACAGGCTACTTTTGCTAACTGGAAGGAAAAAAAATCAGGGGAATTAACAGTTGATTAATTTTAGCCTTTCATATAGTACAAACATGTATTTCCTTTTCAACATAACACAACTGCAATATTGATATTGTGAGAACAAAAAAAAACAACATTTGCCTTATTGGGTGAACCATTGATGAGAATTAAAATGAATTTGAAGTTAAACAATATTTTTTTTTGCTTATTTATCTTTTTTTTTTAAATAAAATAAAGTACCAAATTTTTTTATTGGAACACATCTTCCTTTTTTTTCTTATATCTGTTAGTTTCACCCGAGATTACATGATTTCACACAACACAGAATTTTATAAGAACAATGTACTGTGTTGGAAACATAAGAAGTGTATACATGTATTTCATTCAATACAATATTTTTTCCCTTATCTTTTTTATTTCGTTAGCTCAAGAATGAAAAGGAAAAAAAAGAGACAAGAGATCTTGTTACAATTAATAAAAATTATGACAGGTAATTGTTGATATGTTTCAATGTTATGAAGTTTAATTTAATCAGCTTAAAGTTTGTTTTTTAACAGTGTTATCAGCAATAGTTAATAGCTAACTCTTTTACTAGATTGATATGATGAAGTACCTATTATTTTATCTGTTTTACTGGATTTTCACTCTTGTGAACCTGACTCACTTTTTGTATTTTCCATTAAAAGTTTTCCTTATAAATTCTTGCACTTTCTTTAGAATTTACAAAGATGCGCCCAAAAGATTGATTATCAGGGTTGGCCCTGAATCTTCAAGAAACATAGAGTTGGTAACATTCAACTTTCCAGACATAGGTAATTGTTGTTAAGCACTGTTTAATAAAATATTGTTTTAGAAAAGACAAAAATAAAATTATCTGATTGGATATTGTTATTCCAGTTGTTTGGAATCCATGGGAGGAGAAAGCCATAGAGATGTCAGACTTTGATAATGATGGCTACACTGAAATGATCTGTGTGGAACCAGGAAAAGTTTTAGTTCCTATTACACTTGAAGCTGGACAACAGTATGAGTGTAAGCAAACTCTAATTTGCAAACTGTGATCGAATTTGAGATGGATGTTAGGAAATTTTTTATTTTCAAAGGAATCCCAATGATAGAATATTTATCTTAGTTAACTTTTATTCAACTTATTCTCATGATAAGCCTTTCATGTTATTGAATAGCACTATATATATTTTTGAATACTATTTCATTAAATACTTATATGTTATACAAATGTCAAGTTTTCCTGTTTATTTACTCATGGAAATTTTGACTTGTTTGCACTGATCGGAAATTAACATGTATATTTAGCTGCTAATATACATATACATGTATATTGCTTACAAAAAGAACATCTTTTTTTTTTATAAACTAAAATGTTAGCCAATATATTTATTTTTCAATCCTATTTCTTGAGCAGAGTTTTCCAATATTTTAGTTTCTTTTAGACTATAGGGGAAGAAAAAAGTATAACTTAAAAGCAAAGATAAATTGAGTCTCTATAGTTTAGGATTCTGTTGATGGGTTATTTTCATTTCTGTTTAGGGACCCAATCTAGTCTTCGGTTTAATAATCCAATGTTAGAGGTTTAATGTATAGTCTAAAAAAATTAAAAAATTTGTTTTTGCTATATTATTTTTCATTTAATTACCTATAAGCTTTTTCAAATCTAATGTCATTCAGTTTTTTAATATATACAGTGTAATTGTTATGAGAAATACCTTTGTTTTCATCATTATTGTAGTAATTTAATCCTCTATTAATATAATTATAACCAGTGTAGATACATGCCTTTTTTTTATTGAATTTTGTTTATCCTTTATTGCCAACCTGTCTACTGTAATGTGAAAATAGTTCTTTCTTGAATTATCAAATGTTAGATACTTACATTCCTGTTTGTTAAGAAATGCATGTGAATTTTACTTTCTACTCATTTATTTGTAACTGTGATAGCTGTGCTCTTTTATATTATAATTTTTTTTTCTTTGTGATGTATTGTTACTACATTATACATGTATCAAAATAGTGAAGTTACTTTAAGTACAATTTTAAAGCATTCTGTGGTATATTTTATAAAATGGTGTTTGATTCATTTATATTGCATTGACAGTCTTTTTATTAATTCCAATTTCTATTCTTAATTTTCCCAAATCACATTATCTTTCTTTGTTTAAATATGTGTTAAATTATGGTGACCAGATTTTTCTGTGAGTAGCCTGGGACTGAAAGACACTCACCCGGGCATCAAAGAATAAAATTAATTGATGCTCATTAGATACTATATGTTAATAATATATTGAAACTTTCTGTTATGTTTATCAAAAATTGTAGGTGAAGATTAAAAAAGGTACCAGAAAAGTTTAATTATAAATTGATACTTAATGAGACTCAAAGCTGGGACATTTCTGGGATGTCTTGGTGGGAAATTTAAAAATAGGAAATGTTTAATTGGGACATCTGGTCACCATAGTTAAATTCTAATTTCTTCCTAATTTATGTCTCCACAATGTTGGTTTCTCTATTATCTTGCATTTTAGCATTTTCTGTCATTTCTTTTAATAAATTCAATGAAGTATTCTGAGTTTCATTATTAATTGTCATGTGAAATCTGTTCATTAACTTGTTGATCAATTGTTGTAATATTTTTTTTAATGATGTTACATAGTCTATGTTAGATGATTGGGTTCTTTTTGTTAACATTTATTTCAGGTTTATTTTATTTTATGTGATATTTTCTTTTTACTTATATTTAATTAAATTTTTTTTTAATATCACATCTAATGCTTCTCAGAATTTAATCTTGCCAAATGTTGTTAATAAGGTTTATAAATCTTAATGATGAGTAATAACAAATTTTTAGATTCTTAATTTAAATGATTTTATTGTAGCCTTTTTATTACTCATTATATAGTGAGACAGTTAACAGTATTTTTTAATATAGATTAGTATGTTTTATCATCTGAAAATACCATTAATATATACACAGATCAAAAATGTAATTTGCAAAGCTTTAATTGTATCTAGTCAACAGGCATTTATGGTCAACAATCAGGTTTGATTTATTTTTTAATTATATAGTCTTGTACTTTTTATTGCAGTGAATCAGTTTCATCACCATTTTATAGAATTTTTTACTTTTATTCACTGAAGTCTATTAAAGTAGTACTCACAGAAATCTCTTATAATTCATTTTTGTTAAACTGATAAACTTAATTAAACAATAAAGCACTTTTATTTAAACTGATTTTTATTTTTACCATAGACATAAGATATGTATACTTTAACATTTTAATTATCATATACATGTATTTATATATATTCATTCTATTATATACTGGGCATTAGACTGAACTTTGGATTGTATCTAAATAATACTATTAATACATGTACTTTGTTTTTGAAAGTTTTTTTGTAAAGCTTAAAAATGAAAAATAAAATTGTTTCTGCTTTTATAAAGTACAAAACATTTAACAGAGTGTGGAAAAAAAAGGTAAATAAAATATGACTATTTCATGCAATGTCTTTTTTAAAGTTGCTTATTTTAAACGTATATTTTATCAGATATTTATGTTATTGATTTTCTTTTTACTTGATAAAAATCTGAAAATCTTATAAATAAACGATAATTTTATATGAAGACTGAGCTCTGTAGTTTTCTTTTTGGATTAAGAAATATAAATGTTTCATAAACAATCAGTACTACTAATTTAATTATAAAAGCTTTTGGTTTTAAACCTTAAGTTAAATTAGCCTTTGTTTTGTATTCTACATTAGCTTATATTTATGTTAAGAAAGGATATTGTTAAATCAAAAATTATTTCTGAAGTAGCACTACATTTACTGGTAATTAAAATAGTTTCCTGAGATATTAAACATTACTGTACTGAAATAATCTTTAATCCAACATGTGCTAAAGAGAGTCAAAACCATGGATGCACAAGCTGTGGCTGTATGAGGTAAATAGTGTCTATTAAAAAAAAATATTTCCTAAAATATCTCTGTATATAAATGGGAACTTCTGTATGTCATAAATGTATAGGATTGCTTAATATTGCACTTCTTGCGTTCAAAATTGAATTATAAGCTTTGATGCCATAAGGTTACTTAGGGTTCATCCATTCATTATGTCAATAACTTAGAGGGGGGGGGTCGAAAAAGTTTAACAGTTGTTGACAAGGGGAATGAGGGGTGTGTAGATTTTTTGACATCTCTATGATTTGTTAAAAACATAAAATGAAAGTTTGATGCATAATTCAATAAAAACTGATGATGTATGTCTAAAATATTAATAGGTCGTATTTTATATGAATATTTTATACTGTGTACTAGTATTTATAAATTACTCCATTTAAATTATTTTTAGGTGGCCAAATGGTCTAATATGTGCATCAATCTATGTATTCTATCAGATATTTCTGTTGGCAGAGCGCTAATTCTGCAATCTATAAGCGGTACAATATGTTTTATTTTTTTATTTATTTATACTTTTTAGTTTGGGAAGAATTAAACTTGGTATAGTTGTTTTTTTACACAGTTTAATATTATTTTATTAATTTGGTAAGTCTATGTATTATGTCCTCTATCTTAAACTAAAAAAAAGATTCACTACTTTTTTTTTTTGCATGACCATATTAGGCGAATTTTTTCTCAAAATGATTTGAGAAAAAAATTATTATTTTATAAAAAATCGAAATTGGCAAATACTGTTACAAGTAAAACCGGAATCAAAATATCAAGAAACAAAATGGCGTTCTTACAGGTAGGCGTAGATGTAAATAAAAATAAACCACTGAATTGTGTTAAGATTATATTTGTAAACATTTGAAACTACTGAAAAAAAGATGACCGAAGAATTTCAGCCATTTATATCTCTACTTAATGTAAAATTATCTATTTCATTCATATCATATTCCCTCATATTTGAAAGTTCTCTGGAGGAGTTTTTTTTTCTGAGTGGCTACGGTTAGGCACTATGATAAAAATGTCAACATTTTTATTATTGCTTTGATTGTATTTAAAATGTGTGCATTAGGTAGTCCTAGCTGCAAGCTTTCAAAAGACACCAAGTTTATGAATTTATCTTAATATTAAGAAAAGTTATGAAGTTTTTAAAGTCCTTATTTATTCATTGTACCTAAAAAAAAAATTTGTGATCGAAATTTTGTGATTATACAACTAAAACATGGATAACTTTTAAACCATTAGAGATAATTTGATGAAATTTTCATTGTGATTACATCTACTTTTCCTCTTCAGTAATATATAGAAATTATTACAATTAGATTGTAATTGTATTATATAAATATATATAAGCATATAGACCACAATGAACATTGAGGGTGGTGCTTAAGACGAACTTTCAAAAAATCTCTGCTCTCTACCCCTATTTTTGTTCGTTTATATATAGAAACTCTTAAAATAAAATATTAAGGTATTCAGTTAATGTTTACTGGTAGCTCAATGGCGTCAAAGTTAAGGAGTATTGGACTGTGATGAAAATACATAGTGTACTGCACTGTTGTTGTGTGTATAACACTGTATAATATTAATTCAAGTTATGTGGATTGTCATACACTGCTGTAATAAGCCTATAAAACATGTAAATAGGCCTGGAAGTGGTAATTTAATACACAGCAGGCCTAGTAGGCCTAGACAAAGAAACTATTAGCAACACAGTATAGGCCTACCTACACCACCTAGAAACTATTGGACAGTTCGCCGTCAAAGAATGCTACACAGATCCCAGTACGCAGAACATCTCAAAGCCGGGTTCCAAGTTGATTATCCTATGAGGAGCAACTTCAGTTCCTGATGCAGACTGTTCAACAGCATCGACAATCCTATCCAGACACTAAGAAACAGTGTCAAAATGACTTCTTATCGGACTGATAACATTGAACTATAATTACAGGTAGAATATTGTAGATGCAGGACTGTTTGTGCTTGTTTAATAATTCATTTTACTGTTTAATTTTGTGTTTGAGTTACTATCTTTGATTAAAAAAGCCAAAAATTCCAAAAGCGTGATCTGTTTACTTGTTGAACGTGGCATACCTAAACTTTGGCTTCATTGAGCTACCTCTAAATATTAAGATATCAGCACCATTTTTTTTCTAGATGTTTCTACATACAAAGGAACAATCTAAAAGGGTGAGATCTAAAGAAATACAGGTTTTAATTCTTAGTGGTTCCTAAGCACCACCTA
>JAGDYQ010000025.1:3669647-3681996 GCA_021962125.1 Bulinus truncatus | reverse complement strand
ACTGTAAGGTATCAATGTTGTTAGCTAATTTGTATTCAGTTTCTTCTTTTTTTTTAATCCATCTACGCCAACTTATTTCTACAACTCTCCATCAGTAGTTGGTTATTTTTTTAAAACATTTCTCAAGAGTCAGTCCTGCATCTTTTGATTTAATCGTGTGTGTCGATTTGTTTCATGACACTGTTAGTTTTCTTACCTGTCAGAATCAAAATTGTGTTGGCAGTAGGAACAAATGTGAGCTATCGGTGAAGTGACCTATTTCTATTTGCATTCACGCCAATCATTCAGGCCTGTTTCCCCCCACCGATAACGTTCTTCCATGATAATTCCATTGATGATTCTATTTTTAGGCTTTGTCTCTATATATGAAATAAATTTAACAATAGACACAGTGTAAGAATACATAGAGATAACAATGAAGGTATTTTTAGGTAGTTCGAACAAGAATTTTTTTTTTTTTTGCATGTCTTCGGAGTAAGTTCTTTGCATGCGCATTTTATCCAGGAAGTAAACTAGCACAATATCAACGAGAAGGTAATTAATTACAAAACACACGTCTGGTAGCCAATTTACTTCCGTCCAGATTTCTACTGATGTTATTTAAACGCATATTGTATATGAATAGGAAGTTCTTTTTGCCACCTCCCCTTCAAATGTATTTCACATCACGTTGTGCTAGTAATTGATTTGTACAACACAGGGACTGTGAGTTAAAATTCAGTCAGGTCTCTGGTTTTTTATCATCCAACATTTCGACTTCACAAAATACAGAGGGGGAAAAAAATAAATATACTTTTTTTTTTAGCATGGATTAAGATATAGAATAAAATTGGAAACATCCTAAACCTACGTATCAATCTACTAGTGTTGTACATTTATATTCGGTGCATATTTGAGGCCCAAAGAAGAAATAAGGTGTGCGAGTGGATTTACATTATATATCCTTTGATTTTTTTTTTAAAATACATTTAAATTTAGTTAGAATACATTCTTTAAGGTAAATAATAAAAAACCCAAACAACAACATTTTAGGCAATAGGCGACCCCCCACCCCCACCGTAATTGGTTGTTGCGAAATACCAAAGTACTTGCTTCTTTTTCCTCTTCACACGTTTGTTTTTAGAGCATTTTCGAAAAAAAAATGCTCTATTGTCCCCGTTTTGTCTGTCTGTCTGTCCGTCATCACCCTACATCTCAACAACCATACGTCCTACACCCATGATGTATTTATTATTTTGTAGGTCTTGGCCTGCCATGTGTACATCAAAAGTCCATTTCGCGATAGGACCTCTGATGGCCGAAAAAGGGGGCGTATTAAGTACCGTTTTTTACTATATAAGCTATATTAACAAAGGAGCGCCCTATATCTCAGCAACCATAAGTCCTAGACCCATGATGTATATATCATTTTTGCAGGTCTTGGCCTGCCAAGTGTACATCAAAAGTCCATTTCGCGATCTGACCTCTCAGGGTCAAAATATAAGAGTTTCTTATGTACCGTTTTTGCTTATATTTTAAATATAAATAATAAAAGCTAATCAAAGGGGCGTAATCATTATTTAATTTTGTAATAGTTATTCAACATAATTACTTCCCTCTCTAAATTTTTCAAAATCCTTTCGCGTGGAGCAATATTTATGGCTGTAACCCGGAAAAAAAATACGGATTTCGTCCGGCGTAACCGAAAATGCTCTAAAATGTCCTTTGTCCGAAACGGAAAAGACTTAAATTGCTTGTTTTATGTATGTTAGTGGCATTTTGTGTGTACTCCAAGGTTGGGAAACGTTTTAAATTACGGGCCACTAGGGTTTCTTGAATTAGATGGGTCGGACAAAAACAGAGAAGATGGATGAAGCGCTTAACTGAACTATTATTTATCACATGTACTTAAAATGTAATTCTCTGGCCGGATCAAACAGACACAAAAAGGGGGGCTTACTTGGCCTACTTGGCTAACTTGGCTTACTTGGCTAACTTGACCTACTTGACCTACTTGACTAACTTGGCCTAATTGGCTAACTTGGCCTACTTGGCCAACTTGGCCTAATTGGCTTAATTGACCTATTTGGCTGTCGTCTTGTTGATGTGGCTACCATGAAATTATTTTATTTTATTATTTCTTTTTTTTTGTGTTGACACTTAATGTTGTAAAATCATCTATTATGTGTCTCTCTTTATTATCCCCCCTCCCCCCAAATGTGTGTCTTGAGACTATTGTGTTATTTTTAGAGAGCAAGGTTGTAAGCAATGTTCCCTCCATTTTTCCGAAGGCTGTTTGCGGCAAAAGATTTTGTCTGTGCGTAACTTTGGAAAGGACATACATTTTTATGTGCACTAGTCACTTACTTAGGCCCATAAAAACGAAACTTTTGTGCGCTCTATTGTAATGTGTTTGAGCGCTAGGCAAATTGTCTGCGCTCGCTAACGCGCAGAGCTTAGAGGGAGCTGTGGGTGTGATGTTGCAAGAGCATGTGATGTTTCAGCGTCTGTGTTGTGATAGAGAGAGAGAGAGAGGAGAGAGAGACAGCAACTACAAAAAAAAAAGGCCCCAGTTTCCAAATCTAGAGTGACACAGCGAGTTTTCTCGTTTCTGACAAACACAAATTTTGTTTGTGCCGTCAACAAATGAAGTTTAACCTTTGGTAGACTTGTTTTAAATAGTCCGAATAAATGACCTTTAGTAGTCTGTTAAAACAAAAACCACGGACTAATAGCGGTTATGATGATTTATTTATAACCACAATCCTTCTTCCCACCCGATCTATTTTCATGCTACTATGTTTAACTTTTCCAGTTTTTTTTAATTGGGTGTAGTATAAAGGAAAAATATACATGAGAACAGATGATACTTTCTGCTATTAATTTTCTCACTTTCTCAATTATCGTAAAATAGGACAAATACCATCTCATCCATTATTGTTGCTATGTGTTTGTTTTTGTTCCATTGCAAAGGCTGTTTATCCCGGTTACGCTATTTATTGTTTGACCATTCTTGTGTGTTAATGGAATTATACGTTTGTCCTCAAATCTTGTAACTCACTTTTCGATCCTTTCTCGTTTAGTTAGAACGCTGAAGATTTGAAAACATTTTGTATTATCGATTTTATTGTGTTACTCTCATGTGTCGGAGTCAATGAATTCAATTCTTCTAGACTTTTGAAGCTAATTACATCCAGCTAGAATAGTTCAAATGCTATACAGCTAGACATTCTAGGTCATATAGGTCGTTCATATCATTCATTGGAATTACATATCTTCAGTTAATGTCAATTATTTTTTTAAACCAAAGTTATTTTACCGGTGAGCCGTCAGATAATCCCGGTTTTTTTTTTTTAAACACAGGTCATGGCGTCTTACTTTGCCTCGGTGTTATGTCTTTCAACTGTGGGAAGGGAATCACAGTGTGGAGATGAGAAGAACACGCTCATCTCTATATGTTAATCTCTTTCTACTTTGTAAATTGACGTAACTGTATAAGTTAATTTTGCAGTGGTGGAGGAAGGGGGCAGAGATGTCACAAGAATGGTGGGTGCAACCTGGGCACATGTCAGGGGACCCTGTCCTTAGAGGGCTCTTTCTGGTACAGTAATCATCCACACAATGGCTTAGAAACGGATGGGGTAGGCGTGATCAGAGTTTATAAGGTTAATAAAGGTTTTCCGGGGGTGGGAGGGGAAATTAGCTGGCGGCAGACTGGGTGTTGGGCTCAAAGACTGATGCTGTAATATGTATTGGCTCTCCTTGACTTAAAATCTTCAGAATTATAACGACCTTAAATATGTGACATCAAAACTGAAAATCACGGCCTGAAGGTGTTAGAAAAAGGAAGTCTTTTGCAAAGAAATACGTGAAGTCTATCGGCAATCGGTATTGAGCGCTTGACTGTCGACCTGATAGTGCCTTGTTCGATCCTCGGTTAGAACCAAGGGCATTTTTGAAGGTGAAATTTGATGTAAAGTCTCGCAAGTCCACCCAGCTTTAAATGGGTACCTGACATAAGTTAGGGAAGTAAAGGCGGCTGGGCGTTGTGGTAGTCATACAATTCCTCCTTCATAGGCCTCTGTTACAGAAACAGATGAATTCTAGTTTCTACACTTCATCTGCCCCGATGGCCTATAAGGCTAAGGGAACTTATATTAACCCAAATAGCGCCCCTACCCCCTTTCTTGAGTGATAGAGAATTCTGAATCGATCAGGTATGGTGGATACCATAAAATTCTGCCAACGGGATTTTATTTTTTTTAAAGAGTGTCTGTCACTGATAACTCCTGTTGCTGATAACTGAATGGATGTGTCATCTGTTTGAGTGAACAACACTTAATGATCGGTTCATTCAGTATTTGTTAGCAGGAAGCCATTTCGGATGAATAGTTGGTTTTATCTTTGTCAATGAACTGCCATGTCGTTTCCCCAGCCTCATTGGCTAAACTCGTTTGTAGACTGTTTTTTGTTTTGATGATTGGCCACTTTTGAGGTACAATTAACATTTGTACTGTAAATACGCGTTATAATAGTAGCATTTAACAGTATATTTCGCTACCAGTAAATAAATTGATACAGGCAGGCGTGTAGATTTCTCCGGCGCCCAGGAAGCTCAAAGGGGTCCATCGAGCCCAACGCTTCGAATTATTCGATCAAATCATCAGTGTAATTTTAAACTAGGCCGGGCCCCACAATCCTTTGCACCTAGCCCCACGATTTCTCTCGGCATCGCCTGCTATGTCAACATGTACTTTTTTTTGTCTGGATTTTATTATGACAACCGCTCATCCCAGTGTGCGACTCTGTAGCGCTCACGTCAAGAAATCACAGCGCTGCGAGTAACCACTGGACTCTAGTGCCTCCGTGGCCATTTAGCTTCGCTAATGGTATAGACATAGAATGGCACTACTAAACTGACTCGGTACATCTCACCCCCCTAGACTATTTAGATAAGTGGTTATCCCCGGGCGCTCTTTGTTTTTGGTGGGTCACGAAAAATATGTAATGTATAAAATTATTAATGGATCGAAAATCTCTGTGTGCATTATTATAACTGGATATGTTACACAATGACCTTTTTTTTTTAATTTTGCAGAGTAAAAGGAAAAAAACAAGCAATTTAAGTCTTTTCCGTTTCGGACAAAGGACATTTTAGAGCATTTTCGTGTACGCAGTGGCTACGGTTATGCCGGACGAAATCCGTATTTTTTTTTCCGGGTTACAGCCATAGATTTTGCTCCACGCGTATAGGTTTTGATAAATAGAGAGGGAAGTAATCATGTTGAATAACTGTTACAAAAATAAATAATGATTACGCCCCTTTGATTAGCTTTTATTATTTATATTTTAAAATATAAGCAAAAAACGGTACTTAAAACGCCCCCTTGTTGTAGGCCCTCAGAGGTCAGATTGCAAAATGGACTTTTGATGTACACTTGGCAGGCCAATACATACAAAATGATATATACATCATGGGTCTAGGACTTATGGTTGCTGAGATATAGGGCGCTCCTTTATTAATATAGCTTATATAGTAAAAACGGTACTTTATAAGCCCCCTTTTTCGGCCCTCAGAGGTCCTATCGCGAAATGGACTTTTGATGTACACTTGGCAGGCCAAGACCTACAAAATGATATATACATCATGGGTCTAGGACTTATGGTTGCTTAGATATAGCGCGTTCCTTTGTTAATATAGCTTATATAGTAAAAAACGGTACTTAATACGCCCCCTTTTTCGGCCTCAGAGGTCAGATCGCTAAATGGACCAAAGTGTTTTCTTGGCAGGCCAAGACCTACAAAATGATATATACATCATGGGTTTAGGACTTATGGTTGTTGAGATCTAGGGTGATGACGGACAGACAGACAGACAGACAAAACGGGGACAATAGAGCATTTTTTTTCGAAAATGCTCTAAAAATAGGATCTGTAAAATTTGCCACATTTTTATATTATTTCTTTTGTTGTAGTTTTTCTAAACAAAGTTCTAAAAAAGTTTTTGTGGTGAACTGCGAAGGGTTAAAGTTTGAGACCTACTGATTATGATAATTTTGTTGAAAAACCCAGAAAACCCCACATTTCGTATACATGTATACCTAAATTAGGTCTGTTGATCGGCTTGTGTTAAGTAATGTATCATTACAAGGAGTCACAGTTTTTGGTGTGACAACCAGAATCTCTTATAATCAGGAGCTGGTGAAATAGACGACAAGACAATAGTTTGTGATTTATTATTTAATCGTTTAATTAAAACAACCATCGAAACATTTGACATCTCTGTACTATAGAATTGACGCAACAATCCCCCCCCCCCTTTTTTTTTTCAATGGTAATGAATAGATCCTGCCGCAAACCTTGAATAAAAATTCTTTTTTTTTGTCAGACGCACACAATTACTCCCCACTCAAAGCTGTTTATCTGTCTGTGTTTGTAATATACGTTATGAGTGATTTGTTTATAGGATGCATTTATTTGTGTTGACTATGTAGGCAAAGAAAACCTTCCTCGTCGCTTGTTGTTTTAAAACATCCGGAAACATTTGAAGTGACCGTCTTGACACCATAAATACTGAAGTGGTCTGTAGTTTGGATGACAGCGTGTAAATAAATACACGTGTGTGATGTCATCCATCGTTCAACAGTAGTTGTTTTTGTTACTGCTGTGTGGGTTCGTTGTATAATTTGTTGTAACGCCTATCTGTATTATGTCTATTACACACCCCAGTGCTTTTTGTTAGCTATTTTTTTTTAATTATGTTCAAGGCGAATATTATGAACACGAACAAAAACAAACCAACAGACGAAACGCAATAACACGTTGTATTTGTTTTAAAATTACAGTTTAATTGCAGTTTAAAGATATTCCACATCATAATGACATCACTTGTTTCCACACTGACACTGGACGTCTGTTTCGGTGCTGCGATTGATTTCATTATTGCGCAATATCTGCGTTGACGCAAAAGTCGCCGTTGATTACAAGGTCAACTAATTATCGTTATCACTACATGTACTTTGTTGGGGGGGGGGTCTCTGGACAGAACGAGATCATTTAGACCGGTCACACAAATGCCACAGAGTCAAACCTTGCAGAAATTGTAGGGATCATCTATTCAGTGGCCCTGTCGCGAGAACATCCGAGCCCCGGCTCAAAGAATTTGTGTGTGTGTGGCCTTATATTTTATAGCACAGCTCGACTATACACGTGAGAACCCCGGTTCAAAGTTGTGTTGCTGTATACTGAATCATCATCATCATACCCTGTACCGATGTGATCGTTGGGGGAACGCATGGACATATTTCTCCATAGTTGTCTATCCTGCGCGGTCGTCTTTAGTTCATTCATCGGCGTATACTTTATACACAGTTCTAAATACATATTTTATACACAGTTCTAAATACATACTTTATACACAGTTCTAAATACATACTTTATACACAGTTCTAAATACATGCTTTATACACAGTTCTAAATACATGCTTTATACACAGTTCTAAATACATGCTTTATACACAGTTCTAAATACATACTTTATACACAGTTCTAAATACATACTTTATACACAGTTCTAAATACATACTTTATACACAGTTCTAAATACATACTTTATACACAGTTCTAAATACATACTTTATACACAGTTCTAAATACATACTTTATACACAGTTCTAAATACATACTTTATACACAGTTCTAAATACATGCGCACTTTGTGTGAATATTATAATGCATTTCTAACATTTGTAAAATACATGATACATTCAAATGAGTATGTAGAGATATAACTGTAAAAGTAAAATTTACGGGATGGGTTGTGCTTCAGCCATTTCAGCTTTATAGGCCCATTGGGGTATTACCTTCTGCGCTCCCCTCCCCTGAGGCCTATGTCCATTCTCAAATACTAATTACGACTTATTACATTTTACCGGTCCCTAGAATTTCGTTATAAAGGCATTACTGACCTCCCCTCTTTCTCCCCCCTCCCCCACCCAATAAATAAATAAATAAAACTAATAAATCCAAATGCCTCTTATAAGCACGCCAGTGTATGACCAGGGGAGAGAAGTATTACACAATGGCGTATAACGTATAGACGACGTTCGGTGGTTTTCTTTACTTATCTGTATAATAAACTCGCGTCTCGCAGGTTTTTTTTACCTGTTCAACCATTTGGGGCTGTGAGAACTGAAAATTCCTGAGCATCTTTCTCCAGGGCAGTCGACCAGATGAACCAACACGGCGTGTGTCAACATTCGTATGGCGTTATAAAGACTGTATACTGCTGTGTTTGTGTTTCTTCTCTCACTGGACCGGACATTTTTTTTTTCTTTCTTCTTTTTTTTTATGTTCATTTAAGTTTGTGGTTAAAAGGAAACACGAAATGCACACCCGCTGTTTGGCCATTAATACCACTGTACTGTTGATGCTGTTATAAAGTACGCCACATGGAATTATCTGATGTCGTTGAAATGAATTCTAAATGGTACATTTTCAATAAATACATTTTTTTAATGTAGACCCACCCCTCGTATATTTGCCCCACACTTTAAACACTTTGTAAGACAAAGCTTATTATTCATTTATTTTTAAACTCGGTTCATGATACTGATCCATTGGTGAACGAAATGTATCGATTGAATTTACTTGTGTCAATATTTCAGCCCATGTCTACAAAAGAGCACAATTTGATGCCATATACTAGACTGAAGTATTTCCCTTTTTACTCTCTAGGGAGCAGCAGGGTCCAGATAAGAGAATGTCTGGGCCCCGTTACAATGAAGGTATCTAGGCCCTTTGGGGAATATTCCACATACAGGTTAAAGTGTATAAATTATATACTTAAATTATCAAAGAGCACGTCACTAATTGTTAGATGCCATATTTGTACATTTAAATGAAAACAAAAACTGATAATGGTAAATATTATTTGGTGCATAGGCTTAAATGGGGCACATTTCATTTTATTTATTAAGAATATTAAGAAATTAACTTTATCCTGACATAACCCTTTTTTTCCCTCCGTTCACAAATCTAACTCCGTGAGTTATTGTATTATCTCTGTTGTACCGACCTCCCAACAAGCTGATGTTTATAGGAAGTTGACAGTGTGCAGAAACGTGAGTCAATCATGGGCGTGTCCAGCCCGTGCCAGAGCACACACACACAAACACACACACACACACAAAGTGCCAGTTGAACTACTTCTTCCACCGGCTCACCCACAGGGCCAGTAGGTATTAAAAATGCGAACTGCTTCTTTCACTGGCCTCATACTCAACCATCCCACGATATCAGCGGTTCTTGACTTACTTACCAATGACTCAGCTGCCCCCCCCCCTTCTGTACGTGTTATCAGATAACCCGGACTAGTAGCACTATAAAATGTGTGAACAAATATAGTGACCCAGCGATACGTTCGACTATAGATCAGGGCAGGCCTCGGTTGTGCCCGATGAGAGAATTATTATTTTTTTTATATAAAGTAAAAATTCAAAGCCGCAGCAATTTAACATGATTTTGTTAGATAATGAAAAAATAAAAGAATAGTTGGTCTGTCTGCCCGCCGGTCAATTTCACGAGACCAGTGTGTGGCCCGCGTCTCACAAAAGTTTGCCCACCCCTGATATGACAAATAAATGCATCTTAGGATAAGAAAGTAATTCAGACCGAACTGCTCTGCTACAGCAGCCCGCTCGCTGGTTTAAACAAATCTCGTTGATTTAATGATTATCACCATGATTATTGATTAATGAATGTTGCTTAAAATTGAAACAATTTTTGTACAACGCTCCAGGAGTGTGAAATACATTATTTGCCTACTGACCGAGAGAAACTTTTCATATCCACCTTATATTTGCCCACTGACCGAGGGAAACTTTTCATATCCGGGTCATTCCAAGTCAACTTAACCAGTTTTTTGACAATAGTTCACCCGACCCCCTCAGATCTTCCTGAAATTTTCAGGGCTTGTGGGACATTCAAAGTTGAGTGATTCCTGAAAATTTCAGGCCATTTGGTCAAAAACTTTCGGAGATATGATTTTTGTAAATTTTTAAGGGGTAGTCGCGAGTTCGCATGACATTTACATTTTCGCGATCTTTGAACGTGAATATTTCAAAAACTAAAAGAGTTAGGCTGAAATTTTCAGTATTTACTCATTGTTTTATCCTGAGTTGAATGATGTATTTATCTCAAGTGTAGCTTGCACACAGAATGCCCTAAAATTTCCAAACATTGCACTTCAGACAGTTTTCATCAATATTTGACCCTGTATAGCCAAGAACCTATCAGACATGATAAATACATCATTCAACTACGCACTAAATAAAAAGGCCGCTGACAATCTTTAGAACAGTGCTTCTCAAAGTGTGGGTCGCGGACTAACTTGAGATGGGTCACGAATTAAAAGCGAAAAAAATAATATAGTGTATAGGTGTGTCCATAATTATAACTTCCTTGCGTCGTGAAAACAAACCAGTCCCCAAAAGTGGGTCGCAAAGCGTAACAGTTTAAGAACCAATGCTTTCGATCATTGGTCCTACAACCACCGGGCCGCGCACCGGTACCGCTCCGTGGATCAAATGGTACTGTTTTTCAGTTTCTGTCATTTTTAAATGTGTCTTGAGTAACTGTCAGGATCGACTCATTGTGTGGTAGGGGCTCTATTTCCATTTCAGTCTAGCTTGGTGGTGCTGTGGTTGTGACCCAGATCAGCTCTTTGTATCTAACGGGCTCAGATCCCAGTCAGTTCTGTCACCTACATGTAACTCTCGTGGTTCTTCCACTCCCATTGCACACTGAATTGTTTCAGCCCGTTGCGAGTTAAAACGTTTTGACGTCCTGCTGAAAGTGCACAGCATATAGTGCCGGCTGGGACGTCTTTTTTATTGGTGGGCTTGTCGACTGATGCGTGCATTCTAAAGAGACATCTGGCACCACAATGATGACTAACTCAACAGTCACGTCGGAGGTTTAGGCGCTCCTTTGGCCAGTCTGGTTTAACGTGTAATTTAGCCTTACGGACACCATTAGGCTTCAGACAGTTTCGTCACTGTTATGTTTTTTTTATTATGCTTGTTCCTATTTACAAGACCCTCCTGGGTACGTTTTATATTGATCTATTATTCTATCTTTATCTCTCCATTCATCCAATCCATCCATCATGCCTTGTCTGCTTGCCTATCTATCTATCTATCTATCTATCTATCTATCTATCTATCTATCTATCTATCTATCTATCTATCTATCTATCTATCTATCTATCTATCTATCTATCTATCTATCTATCTATCTATCTATCTATCTATCTATCTATCTATCTATCTGTCTGTCTGTCTGTCTGTCTGTCTGTCTGTCTGTCTGTCTGTCTGTCTGTCTGTCTGTCTGTCTGTCTGTCTGTCTGTCTGTCTGTCTGTCTGTCTGTCTGTCTGTCATTGTCTGTCTGTCTGTCTGCCTGCCCACCTGTCATTGTCTGTCTGTCTGTCTGCCTGCCGGCCTGTCACTTTCTGTCTGTCCAGCCATCAAGCACAATAGGGCCCAATCTCCATTCTTTCACCCTGGACTCCTTGCTTGTTCTGAGACTAGATTATCTTTAGTGTCTTTTAGAATTTTTTCCCCAAGTTGTGGAATCTGTTTACTGCTAATTTTTTTTTCTGGGAAATTTAGGATGGTGCGATTTATGTACAAAATTCTTACAATCTTCTGATTTCAAGATCTTGTAGTTTAATCTGAAACATGGAAATGAATCTTTGTCATAGTTACAAGAAGATGGGAAAGCCTAGGAAATGCATTTTTCTGATTTAGTTCTTATTATTATTTCAGTATTTCCAGATAATCTGAACATAAAATTGATCAGTTTCTGTTAAGACAGATCTCTTGCAAGAATATCTTGTTTTAAACCATGCTCACTGATTATTTATCCCTGGAGGATTTAACATTATTGCTTGGATTAGCACCAGGCAAAACAAAATTGGATAATTTGTACTTTTACAAAATGGCAAGCTTTCCTTTCTTAAGTGTTAATAATTTAATTAATCATATATTCAGCAGGGCTTGTACAATTTTTTGTGTGTGTTATCAATTTATTACCTGTTCTAATTTAGTGATAAAGCTCAAATTTGACACACATGGAGATTCTACATGGCAATATACAATTTTAATAATTTTGACTCCATGAATTAACACTTTGTAGAATTACAAAGCTAATTACTTCTTAGCAATATTTATAAATGGGGAAAAATACACCTTGTGAGTATGAAATAATTACAGAAAGACAGCATGGGTGCAAACATGTGCACAATAGGGAAGTTTTTTTTTTAGTCTTATATAGACTAGCCAAATAAGGCTGAAGAATAGAAAGTGTATT
>JAGDYQ010000025.1:3657954-3669147 GCA_021962125.1 Bulinus truncatus | reverse complement strand
TGAAATAGTAAGCTTGTGTTCTGAGTTTAATTGAAAGTATCAGAGCTATGCAACAATTGACGGAGTTTTCGGACGATTAAATGACTATAATTTCGAATGTTTTCAATTATGAGTCCTATTTCAGTAACCACAAACCACTTGTAGTTAGATTTAAGAGAAAATAATTTTGTTTTCAAATATAAGAAAACGTCTTTTTAATATCTTTTTTCAGATATATGCATTACACAATTGAATTTATAAACATTTCCAAAATTTACAAATATTTACTGAAAGATAGCATATGTACTGATACATAATACGAAAATGCTCTAACACGTCCTGTGTCCAGAATGGAACAGGCTTAATTGCTTGTTTTTAATTTGAAACCATCTTTGCTTAAAAGTTAATCATTTTAAAAAATAATTTACATTATTGAAATGTTGAGATTCCAGTAGTTGTTGATATAATATGGCACTATTGTGTCAGTAGATGTATTGTTAAGAATATCAAAACTGAACAAAGACAACAAACTCTGTGTACACATTAAATTTCTATGACTTAGTCATTAATTTATGATGATTTGCTACACTATGGTCATAAATGTAAATGTTTATATTGTATTTAAATAGTATTTTTAACTGTTGTAACCATAGAATATATATTTAAAAGAGGACTAGCAAACTCATTTTGAATAGGTCATCCATCAGCCATTTAGTTATTTTTTTGTAAGGGAATAAAAATTAGTTGTACATAACTTGACCTTGGTTTGTATTTCATAGCCTAATTTTCCTATTCTGACAACAAATTCACCAAAAAGCAAGCAGAAAAGTTTTCTTAGAACTAAAATACAATTTTATTTGCCTCGCACATTCAGTTTTTAAGTACAGAGTTTTTTTTAATTGCCAAAATTCTTTTTTTTTATTAGAATATTCATGTATTTGTTATATAAGTATTTAAGATAAGTTATACTAAAGGTATAGTTCTTAAAAAACGTACCTTAATAAAAAAAAATCAATTAATATAATAGCTTTTTAATACTTTTAAAGCAAAATGATAGCTTTTTCATTGAAATGTCTAGCTCAAAATCCTGATGTCTTACTATTTTTGCAATGGGAAAGGTCTGTGGTCACAGGAGACAAGATAAACCATTAAATGGTGGATATTTTAAAAAATACTAAAGTAACTTGGCTGTATAACACAGTCAATGAGCATTGTTCTATATATTCTGTGGTTGTAACTAATTTTCAACTTATTACATCTTGTACTCTTTTGAACATCCAGTCAAAAAATTTAAAATATTACATTATTACTTAAGCATATTTCCAATTGCAGTTATGAGCAGATTTACCTGACATTCAGTTGTATTGACACAGTTCTTTAATGAGGTATTCAATAAAATAAATACTGTGTACTTTAAAAAAAATAATTTAAAAGCATGAGTGTGATATTATTCATTTGAAAGTATTTTTTTTTTTAAATTGTGTAACAGAACACAATAAAAAATTGATAGTCTGTTTGTAGTCTGTTTGTAGTACTTTAAAATACAAAATGTTTTTTTGAGTTGCGAAAAATAGATTATTTTGTTGTAGTAAAGTTATACAGTTGCCTTCTTTGAAATTCTCATTTACAACATAAATATTAAGTGATTATTAAACAATGCCAATGCAAGAAAATTGAGAAAAAAAAATTTTAATAGATGGCTGTTAAAGGTTCTGTTATTATTTTGGCCTTTTCAGATAACAGGAGAAAATTTTTGTTTTTCTTTATATCTTTTTTTTAGTTGTCCTAAGATATTATATATCTTCAATGTTTTTAATTTTTTTATATTTCTTACTTTAAAAATTCTTATGAAGTGCATTTTTTTTTTCTTTTTGAGAAATAAAAATGATTCCAATTTTTTTTTTCAATTTTTATTACCTTGAAGTAAGGCAACTTCCTGCCCCAACTGTAAAACTGATTTTTTTATATTTTTGTGTATGTGCTGTTTGCAACCTTCTTTTTTTTACAGCTGATATCTAAAAATGTAATTTTAATTAATAATAGGATTTTACTGCTTATATTTTGCACATAATTGATGAATTACATATCTGACAGTCTGAATTGACATAAATATATTATTTATGAAATATACTGATAAGGAAGGTGATCAGATGATTTTAGAATTTTATATTTTTTTTTAAATGGCTAATGCTGTTGGCACCCTAGTTCTAAATCCCTGCTTTGACATTAGTAATATATGTATATTAAATATATATAGGTAAGTGCACAGGTGGAATGTTTATAATATCAGATTCAGAGAATGGCCATTCAATTATCTCTTCAGTGAAATATTTTATTCAACTTCTAAGAAAAATAATCACTAATATCTAATGTTAAATAAAATGTTTAAAAAAATAAATGACCAATTACTGCTTGTACATATTTTATGTATTTTTGGAGGTAAAATCTTTTTCTGCAATTTGTCATAGATCGACCAGTAAACCCTTTAGTATATCTGTTATTTCTTATTATAAGTTTGAACAAAAGCATTTCTTATAGCTAATTAAAGTTTAGACAAAATCAATTTCTGTTGGTCATAAAAGTTTCAACTACATTACTCAAATACTCACGATTGTATGATGGCAGCCAGCATGAAATACTGCAATGCAGGCACGCCGAGAGGGGGGGCAGGGGTTCATTGCCAGGGGCCCGCATCTGCAAGGGAACCCGGCCGCCCCGACCATGTCAATTTTTTCACGACTTATTGTTTATTAAGGGGCCCGCAATGATGTCCTGCCCTGGGGCCCGTGTTGGCTCTCGGTGCCACTGCTGCAATGGCTAATTTTTATATTCAGTGGAAATATGAAGCTAAATGATGATAACAGTTTGAAAAAAAAAAAAGTCTTCTTATTTTATTGTTCTACTTTGTGTCTCAGGGATCATCGTAGTCTTATCACTTTGAGGGTTGCATGCCACATAAGAATCAAACATTTATTTCATCCATTCATATTAGAATTGTAGAAATTTGACTCTGGTCGGCTTTTTATTCCAGTTATTTGTTGATTTATTTTATGTGTGTTATCTTTACACAAAAAACAAACTCGACCTGCAGTTATATACATCTTTTTTAAACTGGTACCATTGATAATATAATTAAAATTTGTCTCATTAATAGAAATAGAAATGTTAATTTATCCTTATCTTTTATTGTTAAATTTTTTACCTTGCATTAAATATGACATCTTTTGATTTTGTTGACATTTTTAAGAACATGTCTGAATTATTTATTTTTAAAAATTCATTTCCTGTGTATTTTCCTTTGAAATCTCCCCATCAGTTACATACTTTATTAGACATGACTGTAGGCACTCTCCATACATATGATAAATGTGGAATTAGTCTTTTTTGCTTTTGGTTTTTTTCTTTTGTGTGTGACTTGTCTTTGTTTTTGTTCAGTTTTTTTCTCACCATAAAATTGGAACTATCGTGGAGACTGATCTTTTATCAAAGTATGTGGAAGTGTTGTTAAATTTAATGATATATAATTCCCTTGATCAGAAAATTGACTGGCCATTATTTCATTAGAAAAGAAAACAAGCAATTTAAGTCTTTTCCGTTTCGGACAAAGGACATTTTAGAGCATTTTCGATAAATAGAGAGGGAAGTAATAATGTTGAATAACTGTTACAAAAATAAATAATGATTACGCCCCTTTGATTAGCTTTTATTATTTATATTTAAAATATAAGCAAAAACGGTATCTAAGAAACTCTTATATTCAGCCCTGAGAGGTCCTATCGCGAAATGAACTTTTGATGTACACTTGGCAGGCCAAGACCTACAAAATGATATATACATCATGGGTCTAGGACTTATGGTTCCTGAGATATAGGGCGCTCCTTTGTTAATATAGCTTATATAGTAAAAAACGATACTTAATACGCCCCCTTTTTTGGCCCTCAGAGGTCAGATCGCGAAATGGACTTTTGCTGCACACATGGCAGGCCAAGACCTACAAAATGATATATACATCATGGGTCTAGGACTTATGGTTGTTGAGATCTAGGGTGATGACGGACAGACAGACAGACAAAACGGGGACAATAGAGCATTTTTTTTTTCGAAATTGCTCTAAAAAGGATATAAGAAACATGCATAGCTGATCACACAAACATGTATTCCATCAACCAAAAGAATCTTAATAGAAAGTAAAATTACTCGCTTATAATTCTAAGTTACTTAAAAATACAAATTTTCTTTACCTATATTTCATTGTATTTTTAAGCTAGTCGGCTGTGGTGGGCAGCACAAGTGATGGCACTAGCTTAAAAAAAATGGCGGTGCTTACTTTTAATTAATTAACTAACTAAGAATTATGAGCGAGTAATTTTACTGTCCAATACGTTTGAAAACACTAAGACATTTGCATAAAGATTGGAAAGAACCATTATCTCGCGGGCGAACTGTGGTAAACTTTTAACACGAAACATCCTATACTATGTCAGATGTGATAATTAAACTGCAAACTATTTGAAATCATTCCCTCTCTGAATACGTATTATATTTTCTGAGATAATCGCACTGAAGAGTAGACACTGCGTGCATCACGTATTACTGTAACCATTTTTAATAATTAACTCTTATATATTCAAGGGAATAATTTAAAGCAGTGGTTCCCAAACCACTTTATAATTAAAGGATCGAAGATCTATAAATGCATAATTACAACTCAATTTCTCTTTATGTTACAAAACTGACAGTTTGTAAATATATATATATACTCTCTTCCCGCTCTTTTAACTCCTATAGGAGCATAAGAATCGCACCAGCGGACATGGTTTTGTGCAGACTTTTTGAGCCTGGCACACGGCATCTCAGCCTCTTTTATTTCTCTTTTGTCTACTTCGCCGTGTCTGGTTTTTGGGCACCACAATAATGACGCTTTCTTTCTTTGTCGTAGTTTTTCTTTGTAGGTTGGTCTCTAATAAAAGCAGTTTTTACAGTGTGTCGCGAAACCGAAGCTGTTGTTTTAATGAGGTGTACAGTAATCTAAGTATTTGAATAGTTATTTTGTTGTACAGTGGAGCTCTTAGCAGTCAACATTTTGAATACGAAACAATATCTGTTGGTAACAAAGTTAGTAATACGAAACAATAGTTGTTTGTAACAAAGTTAGTAATATATGAGACAAGTCGCCTTGTGTTGATTATTTCCTATTGCGGAAAATAACAATATTAAATGTCAGATATTTTTACATAAGCTTTTATTTAATTTTACTTTCTGGATGTGCGTCGATTTGTATGTTTGTCCTTTAATTTTGTAACTCAATGTTGGATATGTTCTGTTTTAGTTGAGACACTCCTAGCGGCCCCCGTCGGACGCGGAGCTTGAGGCTATCGCCACAGATGCTATTTATTACGGTCGCCACTGGTGCTTACATTTTAATGACACCCCGTGTTTGGTGATAAATGTATTAACGATTGCATTTTTTTATAGTTTCTATACGGAAATGCGATCCGCTGATGAAAACATTGGCCCTCTTACACATCTGGTAACCCAAAGCGATCGCCTAGTTTGTCTGTACCCAGGAACAGCCTCGTAGGGTTAACACATATTTTGTGTAGACACGACATAGGCCAATACAAATTGTTGTGAGGGGCCAAGTCCTTCACAAGTGTGGGACTTCACTAGCCTTGAGCCCAGGAAGCAGGTGGGCGGTGGGGAAAAACACAAATCGACGTTGATAATAAATGTTTCGACCCTCCCCCCAGAGCCCCCAACGCTCACAAGAAGAATTATTCGTTGTATCATATGTAGGCCTATATATTTATACGATTAATAATTACAGAATGGAGAGCGATGCTCCCTTCCCTATTCCACCTCCAAATCTCGGGACCCCACGCAAGTGTTCGGGTTGTGTCCCCCTGTGCGGCGTCCATGGATACACACATAAGAACATTGTTAAATTGTTAAGATACACAGTTTGTTTTGAAACATGGTAGTTACATTAACATTTAAAAAAAAATGTATCTATATAGGTTTATATAGATTATTCATTTTTTAAAATAAATTATCCATTTTTTTTTAAATTATTTTTTTTCTCCTCTTGGATTCTGGGACCTGGTCGAGCAGTAATCAGAGCAGCGCCTATCTTATCCACCGTCCTGGAGCAAGTAGAATTTTGCCTACACCACCTTAAAAATCACTTCATTCCACTTTTTATTCTTATATTTCAATTATTTTTTTAAGATCTAAAATGTAAAAACAACAACAAAAAAAAAAACAACAACTCACTAGTAAGGAATACTTTAAAAAGAGAGAAAAAAACGACATTTAAAAGTCATTATCGTACATGGAATCAATATTAGAATTATATTTTTGATAATAAATATTCTTACACTACATTTTCTAAAGCCAGTCCACCACACATTTCATTTTTGATACATTCATCAATACAGCTGTGGATCATCATGGCTACCGGCAAAATGTCAGCCCCTGACTATCTCTGAATAACGGGTTATCTCCCATGACTTCAAAAATTATTATAGCACATTATGAGAACCAAATGGGGGGGGGGGGTGTTAAGGCTCTTTGCCACTGCCACGTGTTTCATGTTCCTCTCTCTTCGCGGCACTATTAGTAAACTGCGTCAAACTGTCTGCATGCTAGGAAATGCCACAATATTTTTGTTTTATATATATTAAAAAAACAACAACCGAAGAGAAATCATTACTGATATGAGAATATCTTTCATTTATCATAGTTCACAAACTTAATTCACAAATTTCATTTACCTTTTAAAACTTTTATTGACACCTGTTAATTGTTTTATTCCACTATATCTGTCACTAAGCGTTGACTACTTTCACTAGAGGGCGTCCACGTAAGAAGCTTTTATCAGTCCTCGGGAAGCACAATGGCTTCTTCTGACACCACCTCTCGGCGCGACGATGTTACTTTGTATTTCAGGTCCTTAGATGTTGGTGCAGAGGCCAGTGACACAATTCTACATTCAACCTCGGCCATTATGGCAATTAGTCCCCCAAGGACAGTCCTACCTCCTTTGTGTGTGTGACTTGACCTTCGTCTCGAATAGAACTAGGTCACCCAGCGGTCTTTTTACCCCGTGGCGTTGTGAGTTTAGTCCTTTTTATTACGGTTAGTTGTTAACAACCCCTTGCACCCCCTATCCCCATTTGATTTATCACTGACCAGAGTTTATTGACGCTACACACATTTCAAAATGTTTTTCTTTCTAGCATCTGTCTCTTTCACTCTGTAATATAATATTATTACACATTAGGTGGAATAAATTGTATTAAATTAGAATTACACTTTAGCTGACCAAAGTATAAGACATTATTTCAGATGCTATATTCCTTCTATTATATGATTTTTTTTTCACTTTCATGTAATGTCGTTTTTAGTGATTTTTATCTGTATTACTTGTTTGGCAAATCCCTCCGACCCATTGCACTTTTTTTAAAAATGTCATTATACATTCTAAAATCTTAGTGTATCTTTCTAAAGTTTACCTCTTTTTTTAAAATGTCATTATACATTCTAAAATCTTAATGTATCTTTATAAAGTTTACCTCCTTTTTTTTTTGGTACCCGGCTTAAAATTGTTTATTATCTAATAAAAGTTAAAAGGAAAACAGTTCGTGTATTTCACGATAAATTTCTAGTAAATATGTAGACCGGATTTTTTAAACTAAAAATACTCATGAAATTAAGTTTATTCTAAAAATACTTGCGCATTAGTGAATGACGCATGATAATTTAAAAAAAAAAGTTTGATCATGTAGCCTACAATAGCACTGAAATAATTATTTTTTACTTAGGGAGCGAACCTAAAAAAAAGAACAACAACAACAAAAAAAACAATTATGAGGTACTATAATAGTAAAATACATGCAAAAAAAGTTATATGTATTTCACTGACGGGAGAACGAATGACCACACAAACTAATATATGTCTACTGTCTACATATAATAACACAGTCTCTCCTAACAAAACCAGTGCGCATGGATCGTTTAACGATGACACAACCCCCCCCCCCCCCACGAGAAATCATTCTCTTTAATTAAAGGCCGATGTCATAGTGATAAATTATCCTGCTGATTTTTTCTCCCCATATTTGTCATTCTTAAAATGTGTGTCTTTGTGTTTAAGGAAAGTTCCTTTAGTCCTAAAAGGCCATCGAGGAAGATGACATGTATAATTGTATCTGTTTCTATAACCACGGCGTATAAAGGAGTTGTGTGTTTAGTGGGCCTTACTTCCCCAACATAATTCAGCTGGGTGGACTTAATGGACTTTCACAAGGAGGTGGAAACATTTTCATTGGCTCTCACTGAGGATCGAACCCAGTTCTTTTTTTCTCGAAGGTAAATCTAAAAAGTGATAACGAATATTTTAACTGTGAGCGCCAGTGTTTCGTTTGTATAAATTACATTAGACAGTTATATAAAATGTTATTAGAATCAGCAATTTTGAAAAAAAAACTATGGAAAAAAAACCATTATTATGATGCATAGATATTGTATTATAGTGTACATGTATTTGTATTTATAAATGTATTCAATCAAATTTTTACGGCTAACTTCATTTAGCCTGAAGACGCATGTAGCCTACACGTTTACTGAACCATGAAGTTACACAAAACTTCTTCCGGAGCAATAAATGCGACCCGCCAAGGCTGGAAAGTCTTCCTTTGATGGAATCAGTCTGGTTATATTTTGATTAAGGTGTTCATGTTCTTGTCGGAGATTTGTATGTTTCTGTGGATGTTTGTAGGTAAGAACCTCATCACAATAGATATCCGTACTGACATGCATACCTTTGTATCATTCTTTCTTACTCAACAGTACTTTCATTACTAAACTGTATATACATTACTCAACAGTATATACATGTAGGCAATACGTTTGTGTACAATGTAATGTATATTATTTCATATTGATTGAATGTTTTGATTTTATTACGATAAACACTGTAATATTTAGATTTCAAATGCTTTGATAGGGGATGCTACTATTTCAATACATTCTAACTAGTTAAAACCAGGGGTGGGGTGTCGGCCAAAATATTTGCCTACACCGAAACCGACTCCGGTGTCGGCATTCCATAAACCGCCGACACCGGTGTCGGTTTTCTATAGGGAGCGACCGATATGCCTTTTTACCGATAGTCCGATACCGATATTTTCCCCCAGCATTTTTACCGATACCGATGCCGATACCGATATTTTCCCCCAGCATTTTTACCGATACCGATGCCGATACCGATATTTTCTTTTTAGGGGCTGTCCATTATTTATGTCAACAAATTTTTGGCGATTTTTACCTCCCCCCCTCCCCCTTGTCAACAACTTGTCAAACTTCCAGAGACCCCCACCTATAAAATTACGCCAACATTTGATTACCCCCCCCCACCCTAAAAAAAGGTGGCTTCCAAAATGTTTATGTGGCAAAATTAGTAGGAATATAGTTAGTTTTATTAAAATACTGAATGTTAAGCGAGTGAGTAACACAGAACTACAAACGCTGCTTAATTTTCCTATTTATTAAGTAATTATATTAAATTTAAAAAAGTAACATTGTTGACGCCAACTTTTCTTGACCTCCCCCCCCCCGTCAACAATTGTAAAACATTTTCTGACCCCCCCCTCCTCCCTATTTTGTTGACGTAATTAATGGACAGCCCCTTAAGCAACAACAATGCCAAACACGTGTTATTCTCATGGTGTATGACGTATGTCAACCCATGTTCACATATTTTGTAACACTTCGCCCACGCGTGTCTTGTTTCCCCCCCCCCCTTCAGATACCGATATTTTTTTAAATCAACAACAATGCCAAACACGTGTCTTTCTCGTGCTACAGCTATTGACGTATGTCAACCAATGCTTACCCCTTCCCTGTCATATTTCGTGACACTTCGCCTACGTAAGTCTTGTTCTCCCCCCCCCCCCCCCAACTTCCCATCCCAACACAGATGTTCACTAATTGTATCATTCAAGGTCATACATTAGAATTAAGAAATGCCAATCCTATTGTTTCAAGGTCATATCTCTGAGGTAGACGTGACAATTTCTGTGTACGGGTTTTTTTAACCTTTTTTTTTAAATCTTGTCTAAACTGGTTATAGAATTGGGTTATTTACTGATTTTTTTTATGCAACTCTGTTGTGAAAAAAAAAATGTATCGGCAGCTAAAAAACGGCCTGTCCGACAGTTAACCCATAGTGCCAATATCGGTTCGACTATCGGTCGCTCCCTACAACAATCGGTCGATCCGATATTAACCGATAGTGCCAATATCGGTCCGATACCGATACCGATCCGATTATCGGTCGCTCCCTAGTTTTCTATCGTCCGCCGACACCGACACTGGGGGGAGTGGGGCAAGGGAGATAATTGTGTATCTTTTCCCTGTATATATCTCACTATATATATATATATATATATATATATATATATATATATATATAAAGATGCATGTCTAATTGTATATTTATTCTTCTTGGCTCTACAACCCAGTTGTACATGTAACATTGAAAGGTCACGAAAAATACTAGACATGGTCATCAATAGTAGCTGCAGTGAATACATTGAATAAACAAAAGTGAATGGTTTACTTCAAGATATGTCACAGTATGCGCGATGCTATTTTTATAGTAAACCTGAAGCAGCCAATTCGCTACTTTTAATAAGTTCTCATTTATGTGTAGGCTTATGCTCAAATATTGGTCAAGATTATTATTAACGATGCCTAAGTCAGCAAGTCACTGCAAAGTACAGACATATCCAACAACACTAGAGCAATGATGCTTGGAAGTTTATAAGTGGCCACTCAGAGAATGCCGAATGCTGAAATAAAATCACGGCAAGGGCTACAGACAATGATAAAAGATGGTTGTTCCAGATCTATTTTTCAGAAAAGAGAGAGACGTGTGAAGACACTACACACTTAACAGTTAATAGAGGAAGGAATCGTTATTTTACACCCGAATTAAACCTGAAATTAAGCTGTGAAGAGTGTGATTATTCTTTGAAGTTCTAAAAGATTTGAATAGGTTTGTGTGTAATCTTTCTCCAACATGGATATTGATAGAGAGATGCAAACTAAAAATTTCTCATGATGAGATTGAGTGAATAATATAGTGAACATAGCCAGTAGTCTTCATATCTGCTTTCAGTCACAATTCTGTTAATGTTGACAAGTTGTTAT